>CAKNYM010042906.1:17754-31666 GCA_932195095.1 Andricus curvator | reverse complement strand
CCTTGAAACTACTGCTACTCCCCTTTGTTTTGGTTTAATTAATGTTTTCATTTCCAACATGTTGAAACCTGTTTTATACGTTGAAAACCGGTGTATACCAAATAAACCACAATAAACTGGTTTAAGCATTGATTGATTCATTACAGACTTATTTATCAGATTTATAAATGACCTAGGAAAATGTGCCCTTTTATGATAAAGTGTTCGCGCTAAAATAGTTTTGATCAGAATTATTCTTTGTTTATTTCCACGCATACAGTTTTCAAACATTTTTTGTATTATTCTACGATCAAATTTTTTTTTGATTTCAAACAAACTTTGAGTTTGAATTAAAATTAAAGAATACATTACACGAATAACGACTTTCATCAACGCAAAAAATAATGCTAGAGCTGTAGAAACTTTGTTTGACACGCATAAACGAAATCGAAATCGGTTCTCTGGTAAAAATTACCCTCAAAACTAATTTTTCTGGAGAAAATGTTTCGAAATACCTTGAGCGGTGTATATATAACTAATGGCAATCCAACATTGTTCGAATAACTTCTATTTCGGTAAGTGAAGACAAATATGGCACTGGGAAATTTGTTTGAAAATCATTTTCAGTTGTGAATTTTGCTTAAGCAGTGTAACAATACTTTCACAGAAAATAGATAACATTTTATGACAGATAAAAAAATTAGGTTTTGTAGTTACGTCTTTCCTGGAAAATTTTTTGTTTTGATTATTGTTTCCGTTTCTATCATTTTGAATTCTGCTGTGCACTTGCAAAATTGGTTTATATAAAATACATAAACATAAACCTGCAGATAATATGAGACTGTTTTCACAGTTAGCGGATAGCTAGCGGATACCGCCACTGATTCCTTTACACATGAAAAACCGGTTTATACCAAATACACCCACACTAAACACATTTGTGTGATTTATGGGGAACATGTGTTCTTTTGTGTAAATTACATGACATAGGGATTCTTTTGTGCGATTTGTAGGAAATGCGTGTTCAATTGTGGAATTTCCAGGAATTACGAATTCTTTTGTATGATTTACATGATGCAAGTGTTCTTTTGTGTGATTTCTAGGAAACGCATACTTCTATCCTTTGTTTGCCTGTTAAAAAACCGGGTTTATTCACGTGCGTGGCATAACGGTTATTCCCACGCTCAAAACATATGACTCTCCCCCTACCAAACAATGCACTCCCGCACTCCTCATATATTTTACATACATAAACCGATGCATGGCACCACGTTGTTCAGTTGAGTTCTTATATCGAAACGACCCACTATGTCGCAAGTCAACACTGATTCAGTAGAGATAGAATCCTCGCCGGTCTTTGATATTTCAAAATCCGCGGCAACTCAAACTATCGAAGTGAATTCGTCAGATAATTAGGTTTGAATCTGCACACTTCAAAAGTCAGGTACAGACAAAACTTGATAAACAATTCGTCGAATTATATTTTGAAATCGTGTTTATGGAACTGACAACCATCTCAATTTCATACATTGTTGGCGAGGTTGAACTTATTTTTTCTACACGTACATAATTAAATGTATTTTGTTGGAAATTCAATAAAAACAGATATGGAATTATAATTTAAAAATGTGTATATTTACTACCTGTCACTTAAAATAGTTTAGGATAATTTTAAATTTTAATTAGTGAATGAAATATTATACATACCTTTAAGTAATTATCCCTGCTAAAAATTTCTGATTCCGAAATTGGTCCGAATTTATCCGAAATCAATCCAATTCACGATTTTTTTCCGAAATATGTCCTATCTAATCCGAAAACTGTACGAAAACAGTCAGAAATTTGTCTGATTATGTCCGGAGTCTATCCGGACCAAAAATTTCGACTCCGGAAAGAGTCCGATTTGATCCGAAATTAGTCCGGTCTAATCCGAAATTTATTCGAACGTAAACTTTCACTCTCGAAAGAGTCCGACTTGATCCGAAATTAGTCCGGAACTCAGTACCTGAAATTATGTTTGTTAAAGTAAAACCGGAAAATCATCCGCTTAGATCCGAAATCCTTCCGGTCAACAACATCGACTCCGGAAATATTCCGATTCTATCCGAAATTAATATGCAGGTTTAAGTTGTCATTCGGTGAAATTAAAGTAAAAACGGATAATCGTCCGATTAAATCCGAAATCTGTCCGGTCTGAAACATCAACTCCGGAAATAGTCCGATTCTATCCGAAATTAATCAGCAGGTTTTACTTGTGATTCGGTGAAATTAAAGTGAGAACGGAAAATCGTCTGCTTTAATCCGAAATTCTTCCGGCCAAAAACATGTACTCCGGAAGCAGTCCGATCCTATCCGAAATTAATCCGCAGGTTCAAGTTGTCATTCGGTCAAATTAACGTGAAAACGGAAAATCGTCTGATTAAATCCGAAATCAGTCCGGTCTAAGACATCAACTCCGAAAATAGTCCGATTCTATCCAAGATTAATCCGCAGGTTTTAGTAGTCATTCGGTGAAATTAAAGTGAAAACGGAAAATCGTCCGCTCAAATCCGATATTCGTCCGGTCCAAAACATCGACTCCGGAAACAGTCCGATTCTATCCAAAAAGAAGGGAAGAAAGGAGAATCCAATTCATAATAAAATCATTCATTCTAAAATTGAATACAAATCACGAAAATACGCAATCATCTCTCCCTTGAGTGAATCTACAATCCGTCACTTTTATCGTCAACAGCCATACCACGCTGAAAAAACCAGTTCTCGTCAGATCACTGAAGTTAAGCAGCGTTGGGCGCGGTTAGCACTTGGATGGGTGACCATTCGAGAAAACTGAGTGCTGTTGGCACATCGTGGGTATGGTGAGCCCACACTTGTAGTTATTTACTACAAGTTATCAACCTAGAAACACTACCCGAAGCGGGTAGTATCACGCCTACCCCGAAAGGGAAATGGCTTAATGGTATACATACATACATACAACGATTTGAATTTTAGTGGGAATTTTTATCGTAAGAATCAATCTTACTCAATTTTTGTTTATTTAATCATCAAGTTTAGTTATAAAATGGTTAGGGCTAGTTTTAATATCCTATCAGTATTGGAGTCAACTTATATCGTTGGTTGCAATTTACTGGACAGGAAAAAGTAAACGCAAATTGAACTATTACTAAAAATTAGTATAATTTTGAGTAAAATTAAGATCTCTGACTAAAATCAGCCAACTGCAGTTATAATTGAATTGAGAATATTGATAAACTCAAAATCGACCCTGGTTAGATGGATTGATAATGTTACAACATACTTCGTTCAAAAGTGTTCTAATTTTTTCCCTCAAAGTGCATTAAAAATGTAATAAAAAATGACTTCTCGTACAACTTTTTAACATCCTGTTTTCGCTCATTTATAATTAAATACTCTATAAGTGTATCAAATTTCATTTTTTTAGTTCAGTTTGCTATACCGGATAAGATTAGGGTGTATTGCGTTCGAATAACTAGAACTACACAAATATCGGGCAAAGCCGGATAAGATCTAAATTATTCGCATTCGTCAGAAAGGACAAATTTCGGATTTAACCGGTTGAGATCCGGATTAATCGCATTCCTAAAAATCGTACAATTTCGGACTTAACCGGATTAATCGCATCCGCCAGACCGTACAAAACATGGTCATGGCCGAACACGACCGGGCAAAAATCGGACTAATCGCATCCGCCAGACCATATAATACAAGGTCATGACCGGACACAATCCGGATTCATCACATCCGACAAACCGTACAAAACACGGACATGAACTGACATAATCCGGATTCATCACATCCGACAAACCGTACAAAACACGGACATGACCGGACACAATTCTGATTCATCACATCCGACAAACCGTACAAAACACGGACATGACCGGAGACAATCCGGATTCATCACATCCGACAAACCGTACAGAACACGGACTCGACCAGACACAATCCGGATTTATCGTTCGTTTCTCACAAGCTTGTGTGCGTCAAATAAATGAAGAATGCATTTATCGTGTGTAAACTGCTTATATAACCTTGTTATATAACATTTAGGCGGTCCGTCAGACCGCATAATGAACGGACATGATCGGATACAATCCGGATTGATCGAATCTGTCAGACCGTACAACTTTCGGATTCTACCGGACAATATACAGATTTATTATTTTTTTCGTTCTACTTTATCCGGAAAATTTTTAAATACACCGGGATAGAATCCGGATGACGTCCCGGACACAATCCGGATTGATAGCATCCGTCAGACCGTGCAAAATAGAGGTCAACCGGATCTAACCCGGACTCCTTCGACCGGTTTTTGTCCTCCGGATTCTATCCGGTCGTGTTCGAAATTCGTCAGGTCGAAGCTTCGAAGGTAGGTCGAAGCTTCGAAGGTAGGTCGAAGCTTCGACCGGACAAATTTCGGACACGACAGGATAGAATCCGGAGGACAAAAACCGGTTCACGTCCCGGACAATTTCGGACAAATTTCCGAATCCCGAATTTGTCCGAAATTCGTCCGGAATTTTTAGCAGGGATAGCTTTGTTCTTATTTTAACACTCCTTTTGCAACCTAGATAGTTAGAAAATAAGATTAGGATAATTAATTTACGTTGTAATTAGTTATCTCCTCTTCCAAATCGTCCTTTACTCTTAGAATAACAGGGAGGGGGTGGTACTCTTAGAATAACAGGGAGGGGGTGGGGTCCCCTCCCTATTCAAGAAAAAGTATGTCCATTCATGAATCATCGTAGGTTCGCACCGGGAGGGGGTGGGACACCCTCCCCTTTTCCAGCTGAGAATCCTCCATTCGATGGGATCATGTGTCACCCCTCCCCTTTTTCAACTCAGAATCACTTATTCGATCAATTAGGATAACCGCCATTTTGTAATTAGCCCCCCCCCCTAATTAACGCCATGTTGTAATTAGGTCACGCCCCCTAATGGGTGTCATTTTGTAATTAGGGCACGTCCCTCAACCAATCAGGAGAGGCCACCCCCACTCTCCAACCCCACTCCTCCTTTTAGGCCACGCCTCTAGACCAATCACAGACCGCCCTATGGCTCAAGTTATCTACGAATATCTACAGTTTCCTTAGTTTTTTGTTATTTGGAAAGCGATTTGCTTCTTTATTTTTACACCCAATTGCCACATGTACACCTGGCGTTTCGAAAATAGTGCTTTAAGCTTACACCTCAACGCTGCGTTAGGAAGGACTAATATAATTCGAATAGCAGACGTTACCACCGTTGGAACCAGTGGCGGACTGGCCATAGGTTGGGATGCGGGAAACCCCGCCGGCGCCCAACCTATCAGGCGCCCCCTAAGGCATGTAGGCGCCCTCTGCTATCATTTTTTTAAACAATGTAAATGTTTTTAATATTAAACAAGAGAAAGCAGAAGGAATTTAATTAAAATGGTACTCCGTAAACATAGTGTACTCCATAAGCTAGTTAATCATCAACACATAGCATCGTACATGAATTCCAAGTTATACTTCCAAAGCAAATAAAAGTTTTGTGAGGATTAATTTGTTTGTCCTTCCAGGATTCGTAACTATGCAAAACAAAATTGTATTCTCTTGCATCTAACAGAATTTTTTCTCATTATATAAAGCGTCAGCAATGTATTGATTATCTGCGCTTATCAAACTATAAATAGTTGAAAATTATTTCGTAAAACTTTAAACGTTGCAACATATTATTGTGTAAACGAAAGGATTTAAAATCCTTTTTCTATAAATTATTAGGTCAATCCGAGTTCGGATTCATTTGGGTTGAAAATTTGGTTCGGATTGAACCTGACTGAGTCGGATTAATTTGTTAATATATTAATGAATTTTATTCTGGAGAGATTAATAGCGAGATTAACAGTTTTTCGCATAATAATAGTAATTATTGCTAGTATTTGAATATATGCTACTGCTATGTCGTGGAAAATATGTTTGTTAATGAAAATAAAAAAATCATTATAGAAGTGGCACCAAAAAAATGGTGGTTTCTGCCTTTTTTTTTGCTTTTCAGGAAGGCGCCCCTACATATCGACTTCCCGCGGACGCCCCAAGGTACCCAGTCCGCCACTGGTTGGAACCGGCATCTCGTGTATCTCCACTCGCTCTAGCGACCCTAGCGGCCACAAGTGTCAGTCGCCGTCCCCATACTATGGGCCCTTTCACACGATTACAGATCCGCAAGTTGCGACTTGCGCAAGTCATGAGTAGTGAAAATAGAGATTTTTTCGTCAGCGGACAAATCTCCGAATGGCGTTAATTTCAATGCTCGATTTTTTTTAAATAGAAAATTTAATGTTTTTCAAATTATAGGCAGGTTTATTGAGCTAAAAATAATTATGGAAGAATAAAGACGATGAATTAGGGTGCTTACATACGACTTCAGCTGCGGATATTTTGGTCGAACGCGATATTCGGTCGAATTTCACCGTCGATTTTCACCATCTGGGGAAATGGGTTTGCTGGCGGGAATTTTTAAATTTGTATACAAAAATGATTTAAGTTATTAAAAATAAAGTGAATCACTAAATTTGTATATAAAAATGATTTAAATTATTGATATAAAACGACAAAAACAATTATTAAAACAAGGAATGACGTAAAATTATCAAAAATAAAATAAATGATTAAATTTGTATATGAAAATGATTTACCACTGAATTAATAATCTTATGAAGTTTTAAATCATAAATAAAATTCACGGGAGTGAGTTCCTTTACGTTTCACAGATAACCGCCACCCACGTACATAACTATTAAACCATTCTAGTACCTTGCCATGAAATCCAAAAGCTTTCAGCTTTTGGATTAATTTCATATGATTAACTTTATCGAAGGCTTTTGAAAAATCTGTATAAATTGCATCAACTGTTAGTTTCCTATCTAGTGCCTGACTTATGAATTGGGTATAAATGGTTAAGTTAGAACATGTTGTCCTAACGGAAATTAAGCCATGCTGCTCATCCACCAAATTATTCACACTCCAGACGAGTATATTGTCTGTAACTATGCTCTGAAATATCTTGACAATTGTATTAATAATACTAACTAGTCTGTAGTTTTTTATATCAGCTTTATCACCCGCCTTGTAGATAGGAGCAATATGACTACATTTCCACTGCTGCGGAAAGACTCCTGTGGATAGGGATTTCCTATAGAGAAGCCATTGTGATATAGCAATAGCGCAGCAATTATTCTTTAAGAATGTAGGAGGTATTCCATCGGGACCGGGACCTTTATTACAATCAATTGAACAGATTCGCTCAAATACTTCTAATAATATAGTGTCTATACTACCTACGTCTAACGAAGTTCCTTTATTATTTGTGTATTCAGGGAGATAAGTATTTACAAATACAGAAGCAAAATTGTCAGCAAAAAGCTCTACAATGCCCGGTATAGAATCTGCTTGCTCATCACCAAGGCACATAATATTAGAATTAATCCTTTCTCATTTCTGTTTTCATTGACATGACGCCAGAAAGCTTTGGCATTGTGTGGGATATTATTTTCCACATTTTGAACATGATATGCGCAACAATTTTTTCTTAAAGTTTTACATTTGGCTCTTAGGTTTGAAAAATTATCATATTCCGACTGAAGACCGAAAACTTTATTCCCATAATGAGCTTCCCTTCTTTCCGCAAGCAATTTAACTAGTTCTCGTGAAAAATATACTGGGTATTTGTTCTTTCGAACTTTAGGTCGAAGTACGTACCTGTCTATTGCATCGTACAATACTGAGTAAAAAAGTCATACACACTCATCAACACAAGAATTCTCAAATGCCTGATCCGAGTCCACAGCAGGATAATATTCGACACAGATCAACAGTGAATCATCTGATTTACAGACTGAAGTAGCTTCCAATAATGTGATGACCAAATCGAGAATCCTACCAAAGGTGTTAGGTATTTGATTCACTTGATACATATTAAGAAATTCATATGTGTCCAAAAGTGCAGTTGCACCTTCTCTCGCCGAGGAAAGTGCTCCACCACTAGATAGAATACGGAATCCTTGTTCATCGTTGGTCCAAGTAAATGTGGGTATGTTATAATCCCCTAGTATAACAGCTGATGTGAGTTTATAAGTATCCCATATTGTCTCTATAGTGGTGCAATGGTTAAAATAAATATTCGGAGATGAGCGAGGGGGAATATATACTGCGCCAAAAAATATGCGTGAGGATCCATTATATATAATTACGAAAATCTGCTCCACAGTGGAAATTGTCATCCTACAGGCAAAACTACGAAGCTTTCAGTGCACTGCAATGAGTACTCCCCCTTCTCGTTCAAAATGACTCGTGTTATTATCTCTGTCATTTCTATAGATAATGTAGTCCTTCAAACCATGTCTCAGTGAAAATTATAACGTCATAATTAGAGTGAGATAAGGCGACAGCATTCTGCAAATCAATGAATTTAGTTCTAAGTCCGCGTGAATTCTGATAATATATATATATATATATATATATATATATATATATATATATATATATATATATATTAAGATTATCAAATTATCGGGCCGTGATAGGTGATCTGTCCCCTCTCCTTCGATTTCGTCGACTTGACACAGTAGGTTGCTCGAGGTTCGTGTCACCACGCCTGTATTCAGTTTGTCTATTCGATTGATCAGATTGCTATATAGGAGAGTAGTTTATTTTACTCTTATTTCGAGCGAGAGCCTTGCTATACGCAGTAAATTCCTTACTGAATGCAGAGTGATCAAATGTTTTGTATATTAAAGACGGTTACAGCGTGTTGACAATTTGTGCATACCTTACATGTAGCTTCACATTCTGACTCTTTATGGTCTCGTGCACACTGTGGACATGTATTATGAGTTTGTCGACACACCCTGGTCATGTGTCCGAATTTGAGACACTTGAAACATCTTAACACGCTCACGTGATCAATCACTATACAACTTCCCCAGCCGACGTGAATTTTGCCTCTCTCCAATGACACTTGATGTGTAATAGGGTCAACTTCCAGGATAATGGTGTAAAAGTTCTGATTTTTAACATTTGCTTTTTTAAAAAGCACTTTCATTTTAATTCCGGTCCATCCTCAAGTTGGTTTTGTCGACGAATTTTTTCTACAAGATCTTCATCCTGATCAGCATCATCAGCATGTTTACCTGAAATTTTCATTTTAGGATGGAACTTTCGCGGCTCTTCGACAACATACTGATCTCCTAAGTTCACAGCAGCTTTACGAAATGCTTCTAACCGCGGTGACACCGGCTAATATATCACTGGGGTTGATGTTAGATTTGACGGACTTTTTAGTTTCTGAAGAAGGTTGAGCCTCATTTATAGGCTTGATAACAATTGTCGCTATTGCGTCACGATATGACATCGTACTTATCATGCGAGTAATGTCATCAGACGCCTTAGTTTCATCCAACGTAGAAACTTTGGTTTTGAATGCTTTGACATGAGATTTCAATTATTCAATTTCTTCATCCTTAGTGCACAAAAGCGTCTCCTGTTCCTTTATTAATTTTCGTAAACGAGTAATCGTTTCACTTTCACTATCTGATGATGATGATGATCTTACAATAGTTCCTTTACAACACTTGTAACGAATAGGTGATTTTTGTGCCTGATTATTGATATTTACGACCGTTGAATCGGAGCTCTCAGAATCACTGTCCGAGTCGGTGGCCATCTTTTGTGAAAGTTCTAAATGAAACTTGTGATAATAAAGAAAATGTTAATAATTACAGTCTGCCATTTACCAGACCCATGATTAACGAAAGAATAAGATATTGGTTAGAATATGTCATCCATCAGACTTCCTGACTGAAAATGATTGTTGTACTTTGAAGTAATTATGAATTTAGTTATTCTAGTTCAGCCGAACTGATATAAATCTTTGACTTCAGATGCAGCTGACTTTAAAACTAACTAAGCAAAAAGGTAATCAAACGCGAGGAGTCTCACAAACAACCCGTGAATTAAAATCGTCATAGGATGGCGTCTGCCAGAGCCTGATTGAGAGGATGCTCTGCATCCAAGGCCACTCTGTCTCCCGGTTATCAGGTTTCCCAGGTCACGCCTCCTCTTCACGTTGCCGTCTTCCAGCTCTTACCACTCAATTCCGATCTTCACTTTTGGCCTTGAGACAGGAGAGGATTCGAAATGTACCCTATTTTCGGGTGGAACGGAATTCTTGGTATGGATCCTTTGGAGCTTTCGGGGCCCACCTGGGCCACGGCGGCGAAGTTCAGTTGTGGTTCCGGACTCACCTGAGCTTCTGGATTTTAGGGACGTTCCCCTCTTCCTTCTAGGAGGAATTTCGGGGTGTCCGGTCTCGGTATTTGTATGGGCCTGAACAGACGGTCCTGAGGTATCCCGGCATAGGACGGGAACCAGTTCGTCCAGTCAATTGGTTCGCGGTTTATTCGGAACAGGGCAGTCTGAATGTGGGCTCACGGTATCGGAGATGTCCTACGGCATGCATGACTCCTGCGCCTCCTGAGCTCTTGAACCGTCCCCGGGTGGAACGTGGGAATTTTCTCTTTCATCTCCGAGCCGTAAAAGAAGCTTTTTGTTAACTAGATTCGGATCAATCGACCAGCAGTGTTTTAACACTCCAGTGATGGCGCTGGATCTGAGAGATCTATACGACTGTATTTTTTTTTCACAGCGCCTACCTGCATGGCAGGAAACGCCCCTCCTCCTCCTATCTTCCTATCTCGTGGTGTACTATATGCATTTCATGTCGTCTCACGTGTCATGTTATGCCATGTCATGTCATGTGTAATATGTGTCATGTCATGTCATATCGTATTATGTGCAATGTCATGTGTCATGTCATGTCATGTCGTTTGATTTGGTTTTATGTAGTTTAGAGAAAGTGACCAACAGTGAAAGGCTGCTCAAGTGCCAAAAAGCAATATTATGTACAATAATTATTGTAAAAGTTTATTTTAGTACATATTTGAATAAAGCGTTTTTGAACAAAAAGGTTCACCCATTATTCCATCCCTCCACATAATATTATAGACAGATAATTCCCTCAGTATCCTTGAAAGGACTTGCATATTTCGGAGATAACTTTTTCGCGACATAATCTATAGCCGACGGTAAAGTAAGGGTCTTACGCCACACAATATCACCTACTTGGTAGCGGATGTCTCGTCTACGGAGATAATAATACCGTTACGTATTCTCCAAATACGGGGCTTGAATCTAACGTCGAAATCGAATCATTCAGCAAAATCATTTAAATTTGCAAAAATTAGCTTGGACCTAAAAACTTAAGAAGTAAATTGGCTTGTCCGGCAGTTTCCTCGATCGCCCGTTAGGATACTTAATATCCGGACGGGGCTGATCCGCTAATTTCTCAAGTTATTCTCGAAAACGTCCAAAAGCCGGATTGCCTATATGAGTGCAGCACGAGCCTGGATCAAAGAGTCCGTGTAGTGACCGACCATCGTCACTATCTGTCCTAAACGGTAAACATATTTTGGAAATGAAAAAAATAAAAATTTTGAATGATCTAGAAAACGGTCAGAAATACATGAAAACTAACAACACTTTAAGCATTTTCAAGAGCGGAATTGTTTTCGAACTAATCGAACTAATTTAATAACAAGATTTTTAGAATTAGGACAAGAAAATTTGATTTATCTTGAAAACGGCGAGAGATAAGCGAAAACTGACAACATTTGCAGGGTTTTCTAAAAGGGGCTGGTCCTCGGCCACGCTGACCTAAACCAGTAAACAGATTTTCGATACAAAAAAAAAAGTTTGATTTATTACGAAAACGGTCAGAAATACGTCAAAACTAACAGTAGATATACTAAGCTTGTTGTACATACAGATCTCCTCACCAACATTACCAACTGCGTAGAGATGATAGCAACGATGAAAACGTTGGGCATACGATTGGCAGGCTTTGTTTTTATAAACAAATATATTGTTTAGGCATTCCATATCCATTCTTCACTCGTCTAACATCGTTTCTCAGACATTTTTGAATACTAAATTCCTTAGCTGTCCTCCCTTTGATATTTGCCGACAGGTAACTGACGTCATATTTCTTACAAGAATTGGGCAAAAAACATAAGCCTAACGTTGATCGGTCTTCAATTTTATTACGTTTAAACCTTTCATAGCTATGCGTCACTCGTTTACGGACATTTATGTGATAATATTAATGTGGCTCCTCCTTTGAAGAGTTTTTACAAATCGTAAGCCATACATTTGGCATTCTCAGCAAAGGAGTAAGGCGGCATAAAAGGGGAAATGCAACTAATTTTTTCTCAGTCCAGTTTCGTCCTTATTCTATTATGTTAAATTGTGAAAAACTAAAAGTGCTGAATTGTCGAATAAATATTCCTGTACGCAGCATTCAAGAAGTTAAGAAAATAATTGAAGCTAGATCAACAAATACTTGAGAGAGTAGATAGGCAAGGAGAGTTCTGGACCACTTTTTCCCGTACAATTAGCAAACTTGCGGCTAGAGCGCAGAAGGTTGTGAGATTGGATTCGCTCCTTGTGCTGACTTACGAATCAGAGTGTTGAAGTATCCGATTCTCAATATCGATATTGAAAATCAATACTTGAATCCGGGAATTGAACTTTTTCACACAAAAATATGGAATAGGATATGACATCTGAACGTCGCAATATCGAGCTATTAATATCTGCTATCCCCGGAATTGAAGTTTTTTGCCCCAAAATTATATAATTTATATATTAAATGTTTATCTCAATGGTGTCATATTACATGGAAAATGTTCAAGATCTGCTATCGCCTCAATGAATCATGGCAGCCTTTGTTGCGCGACGACACCATGCATCAGAGATAAAATTAGATCCATATGCTGATATCAATGGGAAAACGTTAGGCATACGATTGGCAGGCTCTGATTTTATAAACAAATGTGACGCGATCCGAGAAAAGGGACCTACTAGGCAAAAAATCGATTTTCAGATTATGATGGATTCTATAAGTTCTTCAACTGATCTTTCCAGGGGTTCAATCAGAAATTTTTTATTGGCATTATTTCACAAGATATAAATTATTGAAGAAGAGTCTTTGAATGCGTGAGGGCGGCAGCTTGATGCCCCTGCTCTTTTTATTCTGCCACCACATCCACCACTACTCTTCGCGTCCCCTGCGTGGAGCTCTAGGCTCCACACAAATAAGTATTTCATGTTATAAAAAATAAAAATCCCGACATTGTGAAATTCCCGAATTGGAAAACTCCCGAATAATAAGATTCCCAAATTATGAAATTTCCGAATAATAACATTCCCAAATAGTTAATGATATTGCCGAATTGGAAAATTCCCAACAGTTCCTAATATTACCGAATTTGAAAGTTCCCGAATAATAAAATTTCCGAATAATAAAAATCCTGAATTTTAAAATTCCCGAATAATAAAATTTCCGAAAAATAAAATTCCCGAATAATAAAATTTCCGAATAATAAAATTCCCGATTAATAAAATTTCCGAATAATAAAATTCCCGAATTTCAAAATGCCTGAATAATAAAATTTCCGAATAAAATTTCCGAATAATAAATTTTTCGAATAGTTAAATATCCGAATTGTAAAATTCTCGAATAAGAAAATTCCCAATAGTTTATAATAATACCGTATTTGAATATTCCCGAGTAATAAAATTCCCGACAGATATTTGCCGTGTTATAAAATAACCGAAATAGAAAATTCTCAAATGTAAGCAATTCATTTTTATTGATGAATATTATTGATTTATTAAAAATACAATAATCAAATATTTCTATGAAACGAATTAGTTTTAATGTTTTTAAGTTTCTAAATTATAAATTTCCCAGACGTAAAAAAAGAAAATTTTATTCTTCTTATGTATTGAATTTACACGCATTGACTAATATTGCGTCTTTTTTGTCATTT
>CAKNYM010042902.1:34252-94306 GCA_932195095.1 Andricus curvator | reverse complement strand
AGGTGTTTTTGGTTTTTATATCGGACGCTTAGTTTGTTTATCATGTTTTTTAAAGCTTGAAATTATTAATAAATAATTTAATTGTTTAAAAAATGGTTTAAACAAAAGGCGCACCCAGATTTTTCGAAGACGAATCCAAAGATTTGTTTGGATTTTATATCGGACGCCTAGCTTGTTTATCATGTTTTGCAAAGTTTAAAATTATTAACAAAAAATTGAATTGTTTAAAAATGGCTTTAAAAAAACAAAAAAGGCGCGCCTAGATATTTCGGAGACAAATTCAAAGTTTTTTTTGTGTTTAACCAGACGCTTAGTTAGTTTATCGTGTTTTGCAAGGTTTGAAATTATTAACAAATGATTCAATTGTTTAAAAATGGTTTTAAAAAGCACAAAAGGCGCACCCAGATATTTCGAAGACGAATCCAAAGGTGTTTTTGTTTTTTTTATGAGAAGCTGAGTTTGTTTATAAAATATTACAACATTTTGAAATCCATATCTATGGCAAACTTCAGAGTCGTAAAATAATGATATTTCTAAAAAGTTTTTAAATACCCGTCCCCCGCTTGCTACTGCTTGTTACATTACTGAGATCACGTGACAAAAACATCACGTGACGTCAGCGCCAGCTGCCTCTGCCCAGAGAGAGTCACTAGTGCCAGTTCAAAATGGCCGACCTGTGAGTAGTGATAGTGTTGACTTGGAGCTTCTAACGTCATTTTTCGATCTCGTGTGTGTCTAGTTTTGTGTTTCGATCCGCTAATATGATATCTTCGATCGTCTCGCGAATAGTTATGTGAGTATCCCGTGAATTCCTTGTCAGTATAATCTGAAAAATCATCTGTGGGTCATCTGTGCAGTACCATAGTCCAGAGTGCTCAAGATGAGTGCTCCTCAGGCCATCGCAATGGGATTGCGAAAATATATTTACCAATTTTACTCGCCTTTCACTTCTACGATCCGAACACCTGTGAGTCTTGATCGTTAGTCGTGATTTTTTCGCCATTAACGGCGTCGTTTCTGCCCGACATTTCAAAATAAACATCGCTCGGCAAGTGAACTCCATAAACGCAAATAGAATTCAAACAGTGACAATTGAAGTTCAGTTGAGGTTGCCAGTTGCAAAGAAACTTAGTAGTGGTATACTGATAATTTTGTACAAAAGCTCTTGTTTTCTGAGCTGATATTTTGAAAGGAGTGTCAAAAAATATTTCCTTATTTGACACGACCATCGAAGAAGAAAAGTTCATGTGGTAACGTCGTTAACAAGATAATATTCCTTTGTCTCCGTAACCTCAAGATCTGACGTCTGAAGGACAAAAAATCGTGTAATGTAAAAGATTCAAGTGGGAGGTAAGCAGTAATGGTGCAATGATCATTTTTAAATCTCCCGATCACCGGTGTCAAGGCGAAATCGCTAGCTTGTCAAGTGCGGCACGAGAGATCGTGGTAAAGGAGAAAAAATATCTTCCTTTTGTGCGATTTTCTCGTCGTTAATGCACACTTTGAGCACTTTATTACGTGCTAGTGAAAGTGCATCTGCTCACGATAGTGCAACCTCGTCTATTGTGGAAGTCGACGGCCAGGCTGGACCTAACCTAACTCTGGTTCTGGGTTTCTCACTGTTTGCCAACAGTACCCATTACACTTTACAGCCTCTGTTATGAAAGTCCTCCTTTTGCTTGCGCACAAAGCAGCAATAACTATCTAGGGAAAGGTCAGGATTCGTATCGTTCGTCTAGTGTTTACGAAATTTTGCACTGACTCGATTCTAATTTGAAAATTTATAGTTTCGAGCAGGGCCTACAATTTTGCCTAGACCGACACACTTTGTGTAGTCCAGATTTAAGTGTGTAGTCCAAAATCAAAAAGTGGGTAGTGGAAATAGTAAATTTATTTTCTAAACAAAATTTCTAGCTTTCTAACTTAATATTTTTAAGATATTAAAAATCAACTCTAATAGTTATTTACATTTTTTTTACTTTGTAAATTATCAAAATTATTGTTTATTTATAGCAGGCTTCATAGCATTTATCCTATTCCCCTTTTTCTTGTTTTAAACTTAAATTCGAACTGAATTAATAGAACCGAATAAGAAAGTCCAACTGTTTTTTGTTGAAAGTTGATTCTTTTTGATTGAATTCTATACTATTACATTCTTTGTTGAGAAGTCGTCTTTTTTGTTTAAAAATGTTATCATTCTGTTAATAAGTCATCATTTTTGTTTAAAAATGCAACTGTTTTGGTAGACAATTTAACTAATTGGTTGAAAGTTAACCTTTTTGTTGAGAATTCATATTTCCGAGTTAAAAGTTCAACTGTTTTGTAGGAAATTTGTTTTTTTGGTTGAAAAATTCAACAATTTGGTTGCAATTTTTTTTCATTTTTAACTGCAAAATCTATTTCTTGGTTCAAAATTCAACTCTTTTGTTGAAAATTCGTCTTTTCTGTTTTAAAAACATCATTTCTTTTGGTTGAATTTTAATCATTTTTTGTTAAAAAATGCAAGTGCGTGGTTGGAACTAATTTATTTGCTTGAATATAACACTACTTTTTTTTTAATTCGTTTTTTTTCTTGAATTCAACTGTTTTTCAATAAAAATAAAAATATTTTTTTGGTATAATTTTCAACTATCACATTTTTTGTTGAGAATTCATCTGTTTTGGTTGAAAATTCAAATACATAGTTGAAGATTCATTCCTTTAATTGGAATTTTTTTAACTGAAAATGTTACTACTGCATTTTTGGTTGAAAATTGATCTTTTTTATTTGAAAATTGAACTATTCGGTTTAAAATTCATGTATTTTGTTAAAAATGTATCTGTTTTGGCAGAAAATTAATCTTCTTGGTTGAAGATTCATATTAATGGGTAAAAATTCAACAATTTATTGATTTTTTTTTATTTCTTAACTTAAAAATCTTTTTCTATGTTGAAAATTCAACTCTTTTATTGAAAATTCGTCTTTTTATTTTTAAACATTGATTTATTTTGTTTGAATTTTAATCTTTTTTTCGAAAAAAATGCAAGTGCTTGGTTGAAAATTAATCTGTTTCCTTAAATATTCCACTATATATTTTTTTAATTAATCTTTTTTGGTTAAAAATTCAAATACTTGGTTAAAGACTTATCCCTTTGGTTGAAAATTAATTTTTTTAACTGATAAATTTAACTACTCCATTTTTGGTTGTAAAGTTATCTTTTTTATTTGAAAATTGAACTATCTGGTTTAAAAGTAATGTATTCTGTTGAAAATTTGTCTATTTTGGTAGGAAATTAATCTTCTTGGTTGAAGATTTATGTTAATGGTTGAAAATTCAATAATTTCATTTCATTTTTTTTATTTCTTAACTGAAAAATGATTCTCGGTTGAAAATTAAACTGGTTTGTTGAAAATTCGTATTTTTTCGTTGAATTAAGCTGCTTTTTCATTTAAAATAAAAATATTTTTGGGTTGAAAATTCAACTATTTCGGTAGGGAAGGCAACTATTTGGTTTAAAATTAACCTCTTTGTCAAAAATTCAACTGTTTTGTAGAAAATTCACTTTTTGGTTTGAAAATTTATTGTTTGGTTGAAATTTGTCTTCATTCTTGACTGAAAAATGTTTCTTGGTTGAAAAATAATTTCTTTTCGTTGAGGATTCAACTTTTCTGCAAAATTCGTATTTTTTGGTTGAATTCATATGTTTTAGATTGAAAATAAAAATTTTTTTTGGTTGAAATATCAACTATTACATTTGTCGTTGAAAATTTATTTCTTGTGGTTGAAAATTTCAAATACTTGGTTGAAAATTGAAATACTGCCTGAATACTGAATCGCCTGAATGATTAATTGCCTGCTTTAAAATGGATTTTGTCTTCGTATTATCAATTGAAAAACGTTGCAGCAAAAAAATACCTTCAGATTTAGTGCGCTTGTGGCCTAATTTGAAAAAATGCTGATACTTATCTATAATAATACTAATTCCTATTTTAACTGATTTATTACTAAATGAAAATAAAGTAATTTATTAAGTTTCTGTGATGAATAAGTTTTAAAAAACATTAAATATTATTATAGTTATGTATCCAAATTTTTAAAAATTGGAAATGGAATGGCCCTTATTTAGCTGGTAAAAAAAGTAATTATACAATTTATCTGAACATTACTTGTAAAATTGATTCTATCAATGGTGACCTTGCTATTCAGCAATAAAATTTCATTCAATCTTGCAAATGTAAGCCGCGATAAAATAAATATGTCATAGTGACTTTTTAGCTCAAATTAGTCACTTTTTTAATTAAAAAAAAAAATAAATAAGATTAATGGAAATTGAACATCATACGAACGTCATGCTTTAGGCCGAACATGCGTTTTAATTGGTTTTAAAATGAAAATACAATCCTGATCACAATTTGTAATTAGAAGTTTGTCCTTGCCGATAAAGTTGTGTGAATGCCTGTATGTCCTAGATGTTGGCTTTGCCGTATCGAGCACTGTTCGTACATGCCCAAATTTGGGAAGCTACTGGTTGTGATTTTTATTTTCTGATATTTTACACTGAATATTGATGTAATATGAACATTAGATTATTCGTATATAATCTATAAAATCGAAGCCAATTTTATTTATATCTAACATCAGCTGTATATCTTTCACTTTTTGTTTTGCGAATATTCCTTAATTTTTTTGAGAGAACAAGACATTCGTTCGTCAGGGCTGTTTAGAAAGGGCCTTACTACTTAGGAGTGACTCGTCTGACCATGACATTATTTTTCACTTTCTTAATAAGAGAAAATATTCTTTTAATATCAATTGGAAGTACAACTTTTTAAGTAACTTCGAAAAATTTGGCTTAATTATTTTTTTCTTTAATTCTTTGTTTCCATCTTTATAGGTCTTGTACTAAAAAAAGTACCTTCAGACCGGTCTTTAAAAAACTGAGATTTGTTTTCTCTTTTTGTTTTCTCTTCTCTCTTGAATTGTTCATTTTCACGTAGTTTTATTTAAATATCACACGTGTTTCTAAGTGTCAGATAACGGAGACCCTCGTCAGCTGTTCGCACGAGGCATGTCACAAAGCGCGGGTTGCTGCACTCTCTTTGTGCTTACTTATATTCGCGACTACGCACACAAGTACGCCTTTATTGCGTCTTGCGACTCATGTCAGAGTGACTCATATGTCATGCACTTGAAAACAAAGTAGCTCAAGGAAATACAGAGAGTTGAGGTGATTTTGTAAACATTTAGTAAACGCCTTATAAGTCGCTTCAAAATGAATGAATTAAACCGTACGAGAAATATTGACAAAAATCAAATAGTAATTTGTATGCATCTGAATTCAGGAATTCAAGTACAGCCCTCGACACGCCATTTTTCTACTATTTCGAAAAAAATCACACTAAAGACACTATTTTCTTATAATTGTTCCTCATTGTCCGCTAATGCCACCAATTCTTTACTTTTCCTTTAAAAATATTTGTCAACTTCTTCATGTGCTTGAAGTTCTGAACGTTCAAATGAACGAAATTTTTTACTGATGACTTTGTAAACCAGAAAAAGTGCTCAAACGTTTGTTCATTTATATTGCAAATGATTTATTATTGAAACAGAATTATAATGCATATTTTAAATTGCAGTTGGAACAATATTTATTGGTAAAATTGAAATGGGAAAAAATATTTCGTTCATTTGAACGTTCGTAACTTCCGGTACATAACTTCTTCGCTAATTGGCTAAAGTAATATGACCGCTATCTCAAGGAATCACAACATACCAGAAAATTGTTAGACGATTTGGGGCCAACCAAATAGTTGAATTTTCAACCAAGAAGATTAATTTTCCATGACAAAAGATGAATTTTCAAGAAGATATATAAATTTGTAACCATACCCTCACAGCAAGGGATATCGGTGGGATATCCCATTTATCTCCTGCGATATCTCAGGCATATCCCAGGAGATTCCAGGGACATCACGAATGATATCCTACGGGGCGGAAATCTCGATATCCTTGGAATGTCCCAAAGATATCTCAGAATATGCTGAGGATATCCCATTAATGTCCCAATTTTTAAAGTCCGGGATATCTCAAATTCCATAATTCGGGACATCCTAGGATATTCTTACGATGTCCCATATTTAAAATGCAGGATATGCCAAGGATGTCCCCAAGATATCCTAATTATATAATTTTTTATAATATTAGAAAAAATTCATGTATGCACCCTTTGCAAATCATTTATACTCTTTGTGCTTTAAATAAACAAACTCATCATTATTTAAAAAAAAAATATATTTTCCTGGAACTACAAATAAGAATCGAATATAGTATGTAGAGCCGTCTTCATATACCTTTTCAGTCTTGTCTTTTTCAACACTTGTGACTTGTTGTTGAGCGTATAGGTCGTTTTACTACATTTGCAAAATTGTTTTTTGAGATGATTATACTTCTTTATTCCGTGTCTAAATGCAGGTAATATTGCATAGGTATATGTATTTATTATGCTTTTCTATATGTATATGTGTAGATTTAAGCACAATAGATAAACATAAAACTAAATCAAAATTTGGCAAAATCATGAAAAAGCTAAGCAAATTTTACATTAGTAGGTATATCAATTTTAATGAATTCATGCATGCAAGTCATGCAAGCTGCAGGTTTAAAAATATCAGAAGTTTCGGCTTTTTCTACATACATTACAGTCATCTTAACCTCAAAAGTGCACAAAATGTATAAATGTATAGTTTAACGAGTTTAATCGATTTTAAAATGGAAATAAAATTATTAGTAACAAAAGTAATGAACAAAAATTGTTATTCAATAAAATGAAAAATAAAATCAATTAGTTAATACAGAAATAGTGATCCCTGAACATTACGTGGATAGTAATATAAATAAAATTGAAATAGGTAATAATAAAAAGCTAATTTAAAACATGAAAAAATAAATTAATTAAGTGGACATCAAAAATGGTATCAAATTTTTCATGAGTTTTATCCATTGCCACAGATATCCGCGGATACACATATCTAACCTCCAGCGAGCTTTATACCTAATACACATGTAAAATATACATTAAAAATTTCTTGAAAGCAATAAAATTGGTGTTCTTATATATTCCTTTTTATTTCTTGAATGAAAATCCACTAGTAATGTATCAGAATATCAGCAGAATTTTTTCCGGGATATTCGTGGGACATTTTACGATAGTAATGGGATATCCTGTGGACATTCCGTGCGGGATATCGTCAGAATATCCTGTCACGATATCCTCCGGAGCGGAAATCTCGATATCCCTGGAATATGCCAGGGATATCCCGGGAGATTTATGGGACATTTTTCAGGATATCACATATCCTGCCGAGCTATCTTAGGAATATGCCAAGGATATCATTTTGTTGTGAGGGTATAATTTTTAATGAAGAAGATTAATTTTCTACCAGAAAAAGACGAAATTTCAACAAAATACATACATTTTTAACCAAATAGTTGAATTTGCAACCAAGAAGGTTAATTTTCTACAAAAAAAGACGAATTTTCGACAAAATACCTCGATTTTTAACTAAATAGTTGACTTTTCAACCAAGAAGATTACTTTTTTTACCAGTAAACACGAATTTTCGACAAATTACTTAAACTTTCAACTAAATAGTTTGAACACAGGATGCGATGTTAGTCCAAATTTTATTTAATTAATTTTTAGTTTCTAAAGATTGTTTAGTAAATAGTTGTAATTTTTTAACAGAAAAATATAAATTTGACCAAAAAATGAACTATATAGTTAAATTTTCATTTAAGTGAATTAATATTCAGTAAAAAAAAAACTAATTTTTTACAAAATAGTTTAATATTTTACCAGGTTGTTGAATTTTTATAACACGCATTTTTTACAAAGCAGTTGAATTTTCAATCAGAGAATATGAATTTTCAACCTAAAAAGTTTAATTTTCAACGAAATATGTATTGGTTGATATTTCAACAAAGAAGATTTTAATTTAAGATAAGAAACAGTTTGATTTTACCAACAAAAAGAAGTTTTCAGAAAAATATTTGAATCCTCAACTAAAGCAGAATAATTGTCAACCAAACAAGTTGCATTTTAACAAAAAAATTTGATTTTCTACCAAATCGTTGAATTTTCGAACCGAAATAAAAGAATTTTCCACAAAAATTTTCATTTTTAACAAACAATTTAATTTTTGACCGGAACAGATTAATTTTTAACCAGGCAGTTGCATTTTGAACCGAAAAAGGTGAAATTTCTACAGAAAGAGATGAATGTTCGAACCGAAAAAATAAATCTTTAACAACAAAAAAATCTTAACAACAAAAATTGTTAGTCTAGACATAATCCTCAACCCAAAAAGACTAACTATGAAGTATGACTTTTAAAGAAAATTGTTTCAGCAGATTTCAAGATGTTCTAATGGATTTAGAGTATTTTAAAAGATTCCAAAGGATTTCAGAGAATTTCAAAGTTTAAAAATTTTGTAAAGATATTTTAAGAGATATTACAAATTTCAAGATAATTTATAATTGTTAAAATAATGAAGGTAATGATTTCGTAAGATGTTGAGAAGATTTCGAAGATTTCAAAGAATTTTACAATATTTTAAGGATTCATAGAATTTCAAAAGAATTTAGAAGGTTCCATAAGATTACAAGGAAATTCTATAGATTTTAAGGGTTTTTAAAAATTTGAGAGTTTTTTTAGAGATGTTAGAGGATTTCAACCAAATTTAAGAAATTTTTAATAGATTTGAGTGGATTTAAACGGATCAGAAAGTTTTTTACGGTATTTTAAAGGATTTCAAGAGATTTCAAGGGTCTTTATCAAAGTTAATGGGATTTTACGGAATTTCGCAAGATTTCGGGGATTTTATAAATTTCAAATGATTTTAAAGAGTTTAGGGTGTTTAAAAAGATTCTAAGGAATTTAACAAGATTTAAAAATTTTAAAGAGTTTTCGAAGGATTTAGTAGGATTTCACAAAATTTCGAAGGATTTTAAAAAGGTAGCCCGGATATCAATAATATTTATTGATAATTCATTTTACAAAAAGTGAAAATAATTTTGACAGTAATTTTCAATTCTAAATAAAAAAAAACATGATAATAAATTAACAATCTAGTCTACGATTTTTTTTGTAATCTATGTTTTGTAATATAAATGAATGAATATTTTAGCACTGTTTTTAGTATAAAAAATCATCAGTAAAAAATGTCGTTCATTTGAACGTTCTTAACTTCAAGCACATTAAATATTTAACGAAATTTGAAGGCATCAAAGAACATTGAGTTTTCGCGCACTCTGTTTGACCGACCTTAATATACATGTATCTTAATTCTACAAGATGATAGTATATTAAATTAAATTTACGATATATGCAAATGGCTTTACTCACATGTATATTAAATTTCGGTCAGATTTTTCTAAGAGCGTGGAGAACTTCAGGGAATGCATGAAATCGAATTTCAAAG
The DNA here is from genome assembly GCA_932195095.1 of Andricus curvator. NCBI lineage: Eukaryota > Metazoa > Arthropoda > Insecta > Hymenoptera > Cynipidae > Andricus > Andricus curvator. The sequence continues at coordinate 84,846 of CAKNYM010042902.1, read as the reverse complement.
GACTTATAGGGGTTTCTGAGGATTTCTACGGATGTCTGAAATTTTAAGGGGTTTCATCATGAAATAAAAGGGATTCATAGAATTTCAAAAGGCATGATAGGATTTCAAGGGATTTCTGCAAAATTTCAAGTTCTTTTTAAGATTTCAAGAGTTTTAAATATATTGAAGAGCTTTCCAGGAATTTTTAGATTTCAACGGATTTAAAAGCTTTCAGGGTTCTCAGATTTCAAAAATAGTTATCCCCTCGATTTATTATTTTTAAAATTACATGACACTATTTTGAATTTTTCAAATGAGTCCGAGGCCTGCATGTCGTATTTCAGTAACACATGATTCTTCTTGATTCTCCCTTTTGCAACCACAATTATTAACGATTGGATGTATTTGATTTATAGCCTCCCAATAATTCCATTGCGTTTGCTGATGAATATCTCAGGAACGGATAAACGCAATCGAGAATCATACATGCGTGACTCAGGATATTATTCGAGTCTGTGGGAATGGCAATTTTTGGAATAATTTATCTGACCCAGGTCAATGTGCCTCTGTAGGTCAATGAATCACTGTATAAATTTAATCATATCTCGTGATAACCTGCGGCTGGATCCGACTTTATCAGAAGTACTCGCATTTACCTGAACGTTCGGCCAGGGGAGAGGAAAACTGCAGAAAACCATCTTCCAGAGTACAGCTGGTTTTCCGTCTTTCGAGTTTGAATATAGACATTCGATGTCATCGAGTGTACTTAGTCATCCTCGGCGTCAAACCTCCCGTTCAACATTAGTTAAAAACAGTGAATACACGACGTACATCACAAGCGGTCACCCATCCGAGTGCTAGCCGCACTCGAAGGCTTAACGTCCGCGACTCGCCCAAGTTGAGATTCACCTCGCAGCTAATGCCGACGGTTTACAGAATGTCTACTAACCGGAAAATAGCTGGGAATTAAAATAAAACCGGAAATACAAATTCGAACTGGGAATCACAAAAATTGTTAAAAAAGAATCCGGAAGATTTAAAGTCAGTTTTAGGAAAAAACACCATTATTTTAAAAGATATTTAGACGATTTAGAAAAGTATGCGATTTTTTTTTAATTTTAGGAATAATTGTAATCATTTTAAAAGGTATTTGGAAGGTTCAGAAGTTTTGAAAAGATTTAAAAATTTCAAAATATTTCCAAAAATTTAAAACAAAACGTAATTTTTTTTTAATTTCGAAACAAATTTTGAAACTTTCACAGAATTTTCAAAGTTTTCAAGAAAACAAAAAATTTTCTTAAGATTCTAGGGAATTTTATAAATGATTTTATATTTTTCAAAATTTTAGGAATAATTAGAGTGGCAGTTTAAAAGACGTTTGAAAATTCTTCTCTTGGTAAAAATGTCACCTTTTCAGTTAAAGTGCAACATTTTAAAACTTGTAAAGATTTCAACAAATTTAAAACAAAATGTATATTTTTGAAGATTTCGAACAAAAAATTATATACTTTTTAATTTATTTGCTATTAGCAATTGATTACGGATTAATTATTGAAGAGTTATTAGCCCTGAATGAGCTGGATTTTAGTTCTGAGATAAACAAATATTTAAAAAAAGTATCGAAAACCCTACGTATTAATTCCCAATATTCTGAAATATTTTCAAATTTGTATCCACATGTCGACTTTTGGCCTATTCGCATTGCCACACTTTACAAATCCCGGTTTTGGTGAAATTCTTACCTTTTTGAACATCGCTTTAAGCCTTTCTTCATACCTTTTAATCTCCTTTTAAATAACAAACGAAAAAATAGGTTATGTTTGCTCCAGTCAATAGTTGCCATAATTATTCCCCCATCAACGGCGCTAATCAGACTGATGTTTACTTCCGACGCTGGCCCAATCAAAATACACTCAACTTCCAATATAAGAACCTCCGGTTTACGATATTCCTAGAACTGCTGGCCTCGGAATTTGTGATGCAGGGAGCGCGGAAGGCGCTGCTCAGTCAAGCGTGACAAACAGCAAGAGAGCCGCACTCTCCGCGCGTTAGTTCCATAAGGTTGCGTCATGCATTCAAATCCAACAGAAATTATTTACCCGGCCTTGTCTGTTTCCGTTTGGATTCCTCTGATTTAGGATCAAGGCCAATGCCAGCCGTGCCCAAAACCGTTCTTATATCGGGAGTTGAGTGTACCTTATCTTCTCGCAACCGATTTAAAAAGTATACTTTTTAAACATTACAAAAAATATTCAGACTTATTTAAAAAAAAAATCCTGAAGTAATTATATTCAATTGTTAGTGATCTTTTAATTTCCGCAGGAAAAAAATAATTTAAACATATACGACAACCCCATTGGTTATAAATGTAGCGAGGTCATTGCGTTACGAAATCATGTGGCCCTCGTCCTGCCTTGTGTTATCTGAAGATATTCTATGCAGTACCGAGTACAGTACGTGTTATGTACTTGTCGAGCGACTACGTACGAGCATCTGTCCACTTCTTCGAACTGAAAGCCTAGCATGTCAGGTTGCAAGGCTACGTTCACTCGAATTCTGCACGTTTGATCGTCGTAAATCCCATAAACCCCATTACACAACGAGACAAGATAAGATTTCATCGTGATTAAGGCTGAGCAAGTGACAGACAAATGCATCTGATAGAAATCACGGAGAGATAATTGAAAATTCCACAAGCAAGCTTTAGCAGTTGAATGCGATATTGAAATCTTCATTATTCCAAATCAGATCATGGAAAATTTAATTTAACTAGCCAACAAACATGCGCGCTAGGGTGCATTGAAAAAAATTCTTCATTCATAGTTATAACAGGGATCAAAATTTTCTTTTGAGAGTCAAAAAACACTTCCCTAAATATCCGTATATCAATAATGCCTTCGAAAGATTTTTTACCCGGCCTAAACGACCTTGAAAAAAAAAAAAATGTTAAAAAATCTACTTTTCCGCTATTTTCTTAGAGTTATATCAATTTCTCGACTACTTGATCATTAAATGTGTGATATATGTTATCGGGAATGTATTTTCAATATCCCGTCTAGAAAATTATCGGGGAACTATTTGAGGCCAGGATAGACCAGGTTACATTTCAAACACTGTCTAGATGATGATAAAAAAGTCTTTTGTTTTTAATGTTCATTTTTTGTACTTTTAAATACCCTGGATATTTTTGGAAATGTACACAAAATATTTGGATTCAACACTTGCAAATTTTTTTGGCCCTGATAGGCTAGCCAGCACCCGATTAAGGACCGAAAAGACCGACTAGATGAAGAAAAAAATTAATTTTTGATACTTTTGAACATCCTGGCTCTGTTTGGGAATGTAGAAAAAATATTTGAATGAGACACTTCGAAAATTATTTGATCCTGACGGGCTAGCCAGCCCATTAATTCATCATCTATGAGGAAGCAAATATAATTGCTAAATAATCATAATTTGGATAGATAGCTAGTTTAAACCTTTTGAAATGATTTTAAATTCTTAGAGTCCCATTGAAATCTTTAAAAATCTTTTTAAATTCCTATAAATCGTCTGAATTTTGTATCCGATTTGGAAGATTTTTTTTAGACCTTTAGAAGTTTTGTAATATGCCGTGACATATTTTGAAACCTATTAAAAACTTGTACAAATTGTTAAAATCTCTCTAAATCCCTTTAAGTGTTCTAATCTTAGTTAAAATAAATTAAAATCCTGTGAAATCCCTTAGAATCCTTTCATAGGCGTTGCAAACTCAAAAGATTTTTGGAAATGCTTTGAAATATTCTTGAGTCTCTTGAAATCCTTAAAAAATCTGTGGAATCTTCTGTGAAATATCCTGAAATACTTCGAAAATCTATTAAAATACTTTGCAGTTCCTACAATTTCATTAAAATCCATTAACACCTTTAAAAGTGTTTTGATATACCCTGAAATATTTTGAAACCCAGAAATTATTTGAAATCGCTTGAAATTGTTTTAAATCACTTGAAACCCATAACATTCTTTGTAATATCTTAAATTGATCTAAAATCCCTTGAAATCTTTTTAAATACCTTGAAAGCTGTTGAAATAATTACAAATCCCTTGAAATATTTTTAAATAATTCGGAAACTTTGCAATTTTTTAAAACTCAAAGATATCTTCTGAAATTTTTTGCAGTTTTGTGAAAACTTTTGAAACAATTGGAAAGTCAATTAGGTTTTCAAGAACCATGCGTGCGAGATTTTCGAGGCATTTTGTTACGCCCCTATTTTTAGACAGATTATAATTATTTATCGAAGCTTCATAATAATATTATCCTCATGAAATTTCATTTTAAAATGGCGTCAGTTTAAAATACACTGGTCCATAAAATAATGTATAATTTGGGAATCAGTCTCATGATAACAGTAATAAAGCCAATAACTGATGAGCCGAAAGACGAAGAGGCATATTGATTGAATCAGATTTTTCTTTCCATGCAACAATCGTTTCTTAGAACGTATTGGATAAAGTAAAGGGTCTCGCATACTCTCTCGATTGGCTATTTCGTTTGATTCGCGAGGTTCGCGTTTTCTTATTGTGTAATGGGGCTTGAAACCCGATTCCATCAGATGGGCGGATACTGAATCCCAAGAAACGGTGTATGTCGCTCTGGGCAATGGGTCGACGGGACCTTGGTTGATCATTGACTGGTCCATTTTTGGGTGCATGTACTTTCGTAATCAGTCGGAGAAAGAGGATTTTAGTTTCTCTTCTCTCTACTTTTATTCATTTTTCGATTTGCAACATTGATAGTCGATATTCGTCTTTATATATTTGCTGTTTATTTACCTGCTCCTAATATCTACGATTGTTTATTTGATCCATCAGGAAGATGATTGCTTTTCGTGTATTCTTTCTGTAATCTATTAATATTACAGACTTCACACTTTTTTCCCTGTTTTTAAGGAGTTCCTCCTTTTCCCCTGTTTGAAGAATTTTTCCCTTTTTCTCGTGTCGTTGAGCCATTCAGTGTCATATTTGCAGTTTATTGAATTTAAACGTATGTTCAGTAAGTTTCAACTGCTTTTGGATATTTCGAACATGCGTGGAGAGTTAAGTGCATAGGAGAGAACTTGGTGGAAAGTGGATTAACCCATGTGGAAATCGGCCCAACTTAGCCCAACTTATAATTGGGCGCCAATTGGGCCCCAACTGGTTAGCCCAGATAACAAAAAGTGAAATTAATTTACAGATTATTTTAATTATATGAGTAAGTGGATGCAATCCCACCCGAATCCTGAAACTTTTCCAATTATTCCGACTTTTTAATTATCAAAACTTATGTTAATAAAGCCGATCAGTGTTTGATTTCTTGATTGGGCTTACATTGGGCATACCCATAGAACACTCATAGTGGACTTTCTAAATTAATTAACAGATTATTTTAATTATATGAGTAAGTGTATTCAAATCCATCAAAATCCTGAAGCTTTTACAATTATTCAGAAGTTTTAATTATCAAAACTTATGTTGATAAAGCCGATCAGTGCTTATTTATTTTTAATTGGGCTTAAATTGGGCTTACCCATAGAACGCCCACAATGAGCATTATTGGAGCAAACCTGCCTGGGCCCAAAAAGTAACCCCAGTTATATCGATAGAGGGCAGTAGAGAAATGAAATGTTGGCTGTGGTCTGCTGCTACTTACATCGCTAAATTTATTTTAAACTGCATCAGTTTAGAAGTAAATATGAATCGGGATAATTGATGAAAAACGCCGTGCGAATAATAAATTACGCATACGGGTTAAACAATATTGAGCGATTCAAGCAGAATCCAGCACCCATATTTCATTCATATGAATGAAAATAATTCTCACATTATAACCTTACATAGTGAATGAATCATTTACGAATATACCTTGTTTCTTATATTTTGGTTGGAAATGTTGAAGTATATTAATTTGCTGAAAATTTTTTTTCTCTCATTCTTAAAAAGAACTTCTGACCATTAAATTTTGTTTATACACTAAAATTTCTCTTTCAACATTACGGTGAGTTTATAATATATTTTACATATTATATTTTTCATATACTTAAAATAATGAAACTGTTTTCGAATTAGATATAAGCTCTAAATTAAAATCGAAATTTCTTAAAAGCGACGAAGAGATCAGCAGAGTACAGTAACATTTTCAAGTAAAACAACAGTGAATAAACATTTGTTTTAAACTTAGCATTTTGTCATTTTGAAAAGCCCGCCTGTATTAGTTAACGTGTGCGGCTGCGCGATCCGCAACGCCACAGACGGGCTCTGCCGTCTACACTAAAGCAGTCGCGCACGCCATTTTTTCTTGCAGTCGAGTCCGTTCAAGCTTCCGTAAAATCAGACTATTTTCACAAAGTTCTTTCGTTTTTTTATAGTAAAAATAAGCAAAATAAGTCATTGCCTTATGTTGTTTCTCATTCTCAGTTGAGAATTTGTACTAAACCAAATTTAATGCAGAAAACACCACGTCAGATGCTTTTAGGACTGAGCTGACTCTTGGATGAGACTGGGATGGAGGTCAAAAGGAATAACAGGATGCTAAACGCTCTTAAATCATAAAAAAGTGTCAAATTAAAAAAAAAAATAATAACAAATATTTATCATTTATTATACTTTCAACTTTATGAATTCAATAATTGTACCCTTTTTTATTAATTGGGCATAAAGTGGGCTGCCCAACTAAGGCCCAGCTATTTACCTCAATCTGGGCATTCGTTGGGCTGACCGTTACAACCCAGACAGTAGCCCAGTTGGGCAGTAATTGGGCTGCCCAATTGGGGCCCAACTATTAATTGGGCAATCTGGTTGGGGCCCAATCTGGCCCCAATTAACTTTTCCACATGGGAAGTTCTTTCTTTTGAATTTTCAACGTCAAATTTTATGCTTCCAAGGGATTAAGGACAAAGGCTTTACTCGATGCTCAGCTATCAATTTGTTGTCACCGGGTCGTTTCTAACTGAAAACGTGCTAAGAATTTCATCATTCATTGATGATGCAAAAAATAACCAGATGTGTGATATCGGTTTCTGAATTTACTCCAGTGTTTGAAATCTTACGATTCCGTGCAGTGACGCTGTCTCCTTAGCTTCTCGTGTTTCAAACAATATATTGGCAATTTACAATAATTGTGCATTGTTTGTGTATATAAAATCTTGTCTCATAAGCTCGCTCTACACAAGACTGAAATATCACATATACGTGTATAACGCAGGTGAAAGGACAACATATATAGAAGATATGGGATAACCAAATCGACCCTTTAAGATGACCAAGTCGACTGTCCGAGGAGATGATCAGTTCGGCTGTCTGTGATGGTCGAGTCAACCGTTCGAGATGATCAAGTCGACACTCTGAGATGATCGATTTGAACCTCTTGTTTTAATCTTCTAGAGTTAGTCACTTTAGCCATCTAGAAAGATGACCTATAGTTGACCCTCAAATATGGTCAGTCTGCACATCTAGATGGCCAGACTAACCTTCCATTTTTCTCCGTGCGCCTGAAACGAATCATCGTGGATACTAATGGGCTCTCGTGGAGAGTTTTTTTTTAGTGGATGTGATCGGAGTCTGGATCTTACTATAGGATTATCAGTCAGTTTGTACATTTGTGTGTGAACTGTGAGATATAAGCGATATTGTGGAACGAACGTACTGTTTGAATAAGCAAACCTACACATCCCTTACTTACTTTTACCATATGAATTCCTTGATCCCCGGCAGTATAACGAGGTTAGAACCCAGCGAGTTACGCTTACCCCGAAAGGGTTTGGCTTAATGGTATAATAATTATATGTAATATCTGATGAATTGATGTATCGATAACAATGGGCATTGTGTCGATCTTTGATATTGGTTCGGTTGGCCACTTGTAGTCGACTTCCTGACACGGAAGTGAACCCGGAAGGAAGGAAACTCCTCGGTGCCGAGATGTTCTTGGTGGCCGAATAACGTGGTTGGTCGTTGGATCGATGTCTGGTTGGCAACAGAGCGTAGTACCTCAGTATGGAAGAAAGTACGCCCCAACCACCGCACCATCTCGGTACATCTACAAGGGTGGCACGAACTTAGTTTACGTATTTTCACCCTTAACGAATCAATATTTCTCTCCCTTACGGAAACACCTGCCTCAATATTCATAAAACAGACTTCACACTTTTTCCCCTATTTCCCTCTTTTACCTTATTCAAAGAACTCCCCCTTTTTTCCCTGTTTTCGAGAAACTACCCTTTTTCTCATTTTTTCGCTTAAATGCGAACTGAATAAGAAAATCCAACTATTTTTGGCTGAAAGTTAATTATTTTCGGTTGAAAAGTCTACTGTTATATTTCTGGTTCAGAATTTATCTCTTTCTACTGCTCTGTTAAAAATTTAACTCTTTTGTTCAAATTCATCTTTTTTGTTCAAAAATTGAAATGTTTTGGTGAAATTTTTTTTTTTTTTTTTGAAAATTCTTCTTTTCTGGTTTCAGAGTCAACCGTTTTATAAAACATTTGACTTTTTAGCTTGAAAACCTAACTCTTCTGGTGAAAATTTATCTCTTATGGTAGGAAGGTAATTTTGAAAATTAATCTATTTTGCTGTGAAGTCTTAGTAATCTTTCATGGGTTTATTTATCACCTCAATCGTTTTTTATGCATTTATCGATAGATAACCAATCTAACCCTTTTTAAACCAATCTCTTTTTTATTGGGTACACAAGTTTTTGTATTCTTTGTTAGTTTCGCGATACGAGAATGTTAATTCACCTATTTGGATTAATACTCTAATTATGAAGTATTTTTTTTAAATCAATTGCTCCGTCGTTTGGGATATTTGAAGTTGATTGTGAAAATTTCTTCATACTTAAATTTGCCTTATCTTCCGGCTTCTGCTAAGATTCTCAAAGTAATAATTTTTTTCTTCTACTTTTTACTTAGCGGAATCCAGTTTACAGTTTTCTGCACCTTGTGCTCTTGCCTCTAGACTCCTCGACCTCGTGACGTCATTACTCTCATTAGAATAATTAAGAATGCTGGTTGCTAATTATAATACAGGTCGAGACTCCCGCTTCCAGTTCTTTTTTCTTAGGTGACCCTTCACTTTCACAGCAAAAAAGCGCCACATTTCCCTTGATAATTTCTACATTTTTGCCTAGGGTTCTGATAAAGAATACTGCGTCAAAATAAATTATTTTCGCATATTTGTTACAAAAATAAGTTCTTATTCACTTCGAGTGACTCCTAAACATTTCCTCCGGATTCACAGGAATACACTGTTTTCAAAAATATGCACTCTTAAAATATGAACTTTATCTGCAAACCCACCCACGTATCTTCACATCGCGACATATTTTTTTATCTGGCTTGCAAATGCAAAAGCAAGCGAGGCTATACACTGGATGTCAAAAGAAGAAAAATATGGCTCACGGTTCCGTGAGATTTCTTTATACATAGACTTCCGAGTTCGCTGAATGTTATCCTCCGAGAATCCCTCGACGTCATCACTCTCATTATTATCAGTCAATGACCGACTCTCATCCACACGCTTTATCATTGCTGGTGCATCTTTTAACGGGGTTTCTATAAAGCTCTCGAAAGTATTATCAACGATAAATCACTCGAGCCGAGACACGTTAGTGCCTTTAATTTTAAAGCTCTTAGGTACTTTGATTTAAGATGAAATTCAAGACTACCAGTTTTAAAATTTAAAAACGTGGATGCTGTAATCGTAGTTCACACTCTTTCTCATATTTCCCTCTTTTCTTGCCTTTTCAAGGAATTTCTCTTTTCCCCGTTGTTTTCAAGAAAATGTCCCCTTTTCTCGTTTTTTTAATAAAAGCGAATTGAATTAATAGAACCTAGTAAGAAAATCCAACTATTCGTTGAAAGTTCACTCTTATTACTGACAAGTATACTGTTGTATTTTTGGTTCGGAATTAATCTCTTTTGGTTAAAAATGATACTATTTGGTTGAAGATTGAACTATTTTGTTAAAAATTCTTTTTCTTTTTTTAGTTAAAAATTAATTTTCTGAACTAAAAATTTAGCTTCTCCACTTTTTGCTGAAAACTGATCGTTTTTAGTTGAAAATTCAAATATTAAAATTTTAATTGAAAATCCAACTACTTGGTTGAAACTTGAACTACTTTTCAAAAAATTAATTTTATTGGTTTAAGATTATTATGTTGAAAATTCCTTTTTTTGGTTGGAAATTAATTTTTTTTGACTGAAAATTTAACTATTTCATTTTTGCTCGAAAATTGATCGTTTTAACCTGAAAATTCAACTATTAGATTTCTCATTGAGAATTCATATTTTGTGTTAAAAATTCAACTACTTGGATGCAAGTTGAACTACTTTGTTAAACATTAATTTTATTGGTTGAAGATTGAACTATTTTGTTGAAAATTTATTGTTTTTTGTTGTTGTTGAAAGTTAATTGTTTTTAGATGAAGATTAAACTACGTGGTTGAAAATTGAGGTATTTTGTTATAAATTCGTCTTTTGATAGAAAAATATTCTTATTGGTTGAAAATTCAACTACATGGTTGAAAGTTGAAGTCCTTCTTTAAAAATTCATTTTATCAGTAGAAGATTCATCTCTTTGATTTCAAATTTAACTATTTTATTCTTTGTTGAAAATTGATCGGGCTTAGTTTAAAATTAAGATATTTGATTTAAAATTAACTTTTTTGTTGAATATTCATATTTTTGTGTCGAAAATTCAACTGTTTCGTAGAAAATTCGTATTTTTGGGGTGAAAGTTCTATTATTTTGGTAGCAAAATTCTACTGTTTTATAAATAATTCGTCTGTTTGGCTTAAAAATTCAACAATTTGTTTGACATTTTTTCTCTTTCTTGAGTGAAAAATCTTGGTTGAAATTTCATCTATGTTGTAGAAATTCGTCTTTTTGAACTGAAAATTAACTTTTTTGTTGAAAATTCATATTTTTGGGTTGAAAATTCAACTGCTTGGTTGAATTATACTGTTTCAGCCCAAATTTTTTCATCTTTTTTGGGCTGAAATATCAATTATTATATTTTTGGTTGAAAACTAATATTTTTTTATTGAAAATTCAACTACTTGCTTGAAAGTAGAACTTATTAGTTAAAAATTCTTTTTTTTGTGCATAAATATTCATAATTTTAGTTCAAAAATTCAACTATTTTATTGAACATTTAATTATTTTGTTAAAAATTGAAGTATTTTATTAACAAGTCATCTTTTTGGTCCAAAATTTTACTGTTTTGTTGAACATTCGTCTTTTTGGATTGAAATTTCGTACTTTTTAATTGAAAATTCAACTGTCTTCCAAAAAATTCGTCTTGTTACTTGTTGGCTGGAAAAGTCAACTATTTGGATAAAAATGCAACTGTTTTTGGTTGAAGGTTAATCTTTTTTGTTTAAGAATTTGACCAATTGGTTGAATATTCAACTATTTGGTTACAAATTCAACTGTTTTGTTGAAAATCCGTCCCTTCTCCCTTGTGCTTGAAAATTCAACCATTTGGTTGTAAATGCAACTGTTTGGATGATAATTAATTTTTTTGTTGTTGAAAATTTAACTACGTTGTTGAAAGTTGGTCTTTTTGGGTAGAAAATTCGTCCCTCTTTATTCAAAATTCTTCTGTTTTGGTAGAAAAGTTCTTGGTTGAAAATTCATCTATTTAGTTCAAAATTTCACTATTTTGTTGAAAATTTCTCTCTTTTGCTTGAAAGTTCAACTATTTGTATGGTCTATATAATTTGTTTGTTTGTTCAAAATTCAACTATTTGGTTAAAAATGCAATATATTTCGACTTAAAATCTTAAGCGGTTCATAATGAATTCAATATGGTATCTATACATTTTCTTAAAAACAATTTATTCCCTATTATTCACATATTTTCGTGAAAAATCACCCTTTTCCCCATGTTCTGAGAGTATTTTTGGGCTGTAAAGCGTAATGCTCTTGTCATCCAATTTTATACCCCTCTAGGATTTCAATTTTCAAAGTTTTGCTGTTTGCGATCCAATATTTTACTTATTTTACGTAGCTGGCGTTTTGATTTACGCTTTTCTTTTCCCGCCCTTCTATATAATTACGCTATTTTCTGGAGATATAGGGCGCGCAGGGCCTATATTTCTCCGCCCCTGGAGTCGTGCCAGGGCGTAAAAATGTACGTCATGGGGAGCGCGATGTGGGTCCATGGGGTGTGCGGGTGATGACCCCAGGGCGTCGCTCCCTGGTTCTGCGCTTCTGGTCTCGTAGTTTCAAGAGCCCATTTCTCTTCCTATATTTCGGTCTTTTTCCCCATCTCGTCTTATCTCTCCGCTTTTATTATAGCTTACCAAAAAACTGGATAACTGATCAATTGTTCAAATTAAAAACAAAACCAGTAGTTTCAATCATCCTTGTTTGGTAAATTAATTTTTAATTTCAATGATCGAAAATTTTCTTCTTACATTTTATAGGGGGAACCTACGCCCTTCGGATTTTTTTAAATTCATACTCCTCCCAGTAAGGGGTCATTCCCAAACTTTAATACGCTAAAGTAATAATGTGCGCTTTTCAGGCATTCTCGAGAAAACGGCTTTTAAAAAATCCACCCACGTTACATGGACCGCAGTGCGAGTCTTTTAATTCTGGTTAGATCAGGCGGCAGCGCTTCGAGTTTTTAACCGGAAAGTCCGGACTCGTTTTTCTGCCCCCGGCATTTTTCGAAAAAAAAAATTTCATTTAAATTTATTTAATTTAAATTGTCTATTAAATTTATTTGAATCAAACCAAAGTGTCCATTTTTAACCATTTTTTTATATGAAAAACTATCTTTTATTTATATTCTATTTTTATATAATTTTATTTTACTATTGAATGAAGAAGAATGAGAATATTATATAGCGTCTCCCTCGCATAGTCTGGCGATCTCATTAATTACTTTTTACTGAATACCCCTTCGTTTCCATCTTGAAAATATTTTTTCTTTTCAGGCGTCAAAAATGCAAAATTCAAAGGATACAAACAAATATAATCAGTACAAAATAATAAATACGATCAAGACTGTGAGGGACACGCTATATCATTTATTTTATAATTGAGTGTTAGCTTGTGGGGTGCCAAATATCTAAAGAGTGCAAAATATTTTTGGGTGAAATTTTTTACCCAAAAAACGTTATCCCCTTCACATTTTCTCCTTTTGGCTAGTGATTTCCAAGAAAGTAGTAAATTTAGATTTTTTGACTGATTTTTTTCAAGGTACGTTAGTGTTTTCCCAGGAAAAAAACCATAAATGTCTAAAAAAAAAAAAGAAAATCAAGAATTTTAGAAAAACTCTCGCCGTTTTGTCATTTTTCAAAACTATTTTATTTTTCTTGGATCAATTGAAAGAACAGGAGTTCCCAAGTCGAGTAAAAAAAGAAAATTCTGTCATTTCTTGAGAATTCTCAAGTAATCTTAAAAATGATTGTAAGAAAAAAATGCTTTTTTATTATTCGGTGAAATACTCGTCCCTTGATTTTCACTCTAGAATCATTTTGACGCCATAACCTAGACTTTTATTGAAATTTCGTATGATTCGAAATGGAATTGGTCGTATTAATTTATTTATTTTTAACCCTTTGATGCATACATTTTTCTATCAGCTCAATTTCCACAAAACTTGACACTCGGTGGTGTTTGGGTTCGCTGATTTCTAATCCGAAATCCAAATTTGAAATTTTTAAGTGGCGGACTGAAAACTCAAAAAGTGATTTGACTTGCATAAAACTTGATACTCGGGTGTTTTTGGGGTCGCTGATTTCGAATCAAAATATAAAAATGTCAAATTTTGGATCCGTCATTTTTAATTGTCAAATTTTGACTTCGGACTCGTAATCAGTCTTCCAAAAACCCCGGGGTATTCAGTTTGGAGACAATCAGTTCATTTCTTTAGTTTCATTCCGCCATATTCGATCCGACATCTTGGATTTTAAAAACATTTTATATAAATCAAAAAATTTTACTTATTAGAACCGCCATATTCAGTCAACCGTTAACATTTTGTTACTTTTGACTTCAGGTTCAGAATCAGCGTTTCAAATTACTATTAGATATGAAGTTATAAAGAATTTGGAGTGAAAGAAATATTTCTTTTTAGTTCTGAAAGGAGAGAAATGACATGTGTCAACATGTGGACAACAGTGGGACATGTCCCACTGTGCTTCAAAGGGTTAATTAAGAACTTTAAATAATTATCAAGGATAATAAAGTTTAAAATGTTCATGTCAATTCAAATTTGGTTTATTCCATGTATTAAAGATTCTATATTAAAAATATTAAAAGCTTCGAATTCTGGTCTTTAAATATTCATGGTCAGGAAACATGAAAAATTGGTCCGGGAAAAGTCACGGGAATTTTTAAAATGAAGGTTAGCGTACCCTATTAAAATCAAGTTAAAGATTTAATAGTTTTGAAGTTGACTGTACGCTAGAACCTCTTTATCATTTTAATTTGAGTGATTCTATCCAACATCAATTAATGAATCATAAAATATAAATATAAATAATCTTACTTCTGCATATTTTCATTTATAAGTTAAGTACTATCCCAACACACATAGTATATACTAAATCATCCGAAATAAACTTGCCAACTAATGTCAGGAATGTTTGCTTAAAGTGCCAATATCTCATATAGCTTAAATTTTTGGGGACGCATGACGTCGATTGTCGGAAAAGTGACACTGACTTAATAAATCCCACGCAGGGAAGAAAATATGTCACTGAAATAGAAAAAATAGTGCGTGAATAAGGCGCTCAATCATTTCGAGCTTATATTTCCCATTTCTAAATATATAAATTCGTTAATCAATGGTATCTCTCTTTGGCGTTCTGAATGAAATCTACGTATATCTGGCACATTGGCGAATCCATAATGTCATCGTCATACCTCAAGAAAATTCGACTTGACTTTTAGGAAAATATATTAGTTACTTGAGCCAGAATAAATTCCAGTCCAAAGACTCAGAATCTGAATTGTCTGACCCTAGACTTTTACTAGCATATGGAAGTTTTGATATACAAGCTCTACTGCCTTGCTTTTGAAGAAAGTATCTATCTACATTTTTTACGAAAAGAAATTCATCTGTACAAAAGGTAATTAGAAATGCTAATTAAATTCGGAAATAATTATCCCGATATATCTGATAGGTTTTTGCTCATTCGTAAATCAGTAACTCGCACTGAGTCTATAGGAAAACCTATGTACATAGAGACGTCCTTCGTCTTGATTTTCGCCCATTTCGCCAGAAATCTTCCCAAAGATTCCTTTTTATACAAACGGTTTTTTATATACATTTGAGGAATTTTTGCTGAAAAAAATTCGCTACAAAAAAATTGATGTTTTCTTTCATAGCTATAGCTTCATAAATTATTATTTTAATTACATCGAAACTTCTTCCTGATAGAAAAAGACTAGAAAAAAGAGAGAAGTTCAAAAAATGAAAATAAAACACTGAGTTTTTTATTTGTTATTTAAATGATATTTTTTTAAGCCTAAACAATATTTTGAACATTCATGTAGTGCATTTATTATTTTTTCTAGGTCGGTTGGTAAATTTTTTCAACAACTCAGGTCTTTTGACTGACAAGAAATCACCATAAAAGAAATTGACAAGCACAAGGCATGAAAAGTGCAAAGAAAGCATGTGTTCCATATAACAGCCATTTTAAGTTTTTTTTTAAATTAGTTTTTTGTAGATAGCTAGATTTAAAAGATTTGCTGAACTTACATTTTTTATTTTTTATAGATATCGCATTATTTTGTAGTGGATTTTTATGAGCAAAGAGTACTAAAATGTATGAGAAAAATATATCTTTATCATTTCTAAGGTGTTACTAAAAAAAAGTGGTTGAAAATAGTGGTCTGTTAAACAGGAATTATTTTTCGTAAAACAGCATTAAATATAAAAATCTTTCAAGATTCAATGAAACCTTCTGATTTGCCAACAAAATGCGATTAATCAGAGTTGAACTCTTGAGTTTGAATATACATATCGTCAGAAATTATCGGTACGATCAGCAAAAGTACTGTTAAAAATCTCTGCTGACTTTGAAACGTAATTACTCATTCAAAAATGGAACGAGAAATTTTTTTTAAACCCGTTAGAAAGCTTATGAAAGTACGCGTCAATTGAGCCCAAGTAGAAGTATTTTTGATCTTTTGGAGAGAATATACCACGTGAGAAGCTTTTTTAAAAAAATCAAAAATTTCTCGAATTTTGTACCTCGACTTCAACTTGTGGCATAACCTAGCAAAGTTGTAGCAAAAATCTCAAATTCTTACCAATTAGTCTTTGAAGCCTTATCTTTAATTTAAGCCAATAAAACTTTTAACATCTTCACGGGTTCTCGAGAAACGACTAAAAATGTCATATCTTGGGAACCCCTAAATATTTTTGAAGTTTTATTTGCTTAAATTGAAGATGAGATTTCACAGATTGCGTCCTGTCAATTTCAGTTTTTTCCCTTAAGTATCCTAACCATCGCTCTCGCGGTCGACAGCAGTAATCGCCGACTGAGACTTGACATTTAAGGCTTGGACATTTTTAGTCGTATTTCGAGAATCCGTGAAGATTTTTTTAATTTTATTGGCTTATATTAAAGATAAGACTTTAAAGACTAAGTGTTATGAATTTGAGATTTTTGCTACAACTTTCCTAGGTCATGCCATAAGTTGAATTCAAAAGATCAAAAATACTTCTATTAGGCCTCACTCACGAGTAATCACGTTTCAAAGTCAGCAGTGATTTTTAATAGTACTTTCACTGATTGTACCGTCAATTTCCGATGATATTGTACTTATTTTGTGTTCATTAGCAAGCCTATTTTTTTAGAAATACAATAAATTATCATGGAATCCATAAGATAGACATTTTTACATAGAGTGTTTCTTCAACCTGAAAACGGCCTTCATTTGTGCCAAAAAAGCGTCTCGAAACACTACCTACGTAGATAGATAAACGTTTATTTTTTAGCCTGCTTTACGCATGAATATATAGAGCCTATCTACAGTTTTTCATATAAACAATTAAAATTATTAATTTTTTGTTGCATCATTGAATAGAGCAGGTCCAAATTACCAAAGAACTTTTTTTAAAAAAAAGTTGGAAGGTACATATCCGTATATATGCAAAAACATTTTCTGCAATATCTCCGTTCCACTTAAAATGTAGATAGAGCCTTTCTTCAAAAGTGTGGCAGTTTTCGACTGAAAACGACGAAAAAAATTTTCACGTATTTTTTTTTACATTATTCATCCTACATATTTATTGGTTGCGATGATAGACATTCGATTCACTATAAAGATGGATATTGCATCTCTCTGAATTCATAAATTAAATATCCAAAGACACGGAAGACTGTGTCAACTGTTTCTCATATGTCACCGTCTCGACTGGTATCAAATGGTAATGTCGTTTTCACCGCCATTTTCCCACATGAGCCAGAACTTGATTCAGCTTGATTTGTTATAAGAAAGTTTAGAGTTGAATTGCGTGGGTGGTCTGCAATTCGTCAGAAACGCGAAGACTAGCCTCCCGCTTTTACGGGTCTTTTATAGCGTGGATTTCCCAATGCTTCATGTGCTCGTTTCCTCCTCTACGTATCAAACAAAGAAATTCAAGAACTAACATCATTTAAGAAACCCATAAAACCGCGAGAATGCCAGACATTTGAATCCAGCTGTTTTCTATTATTTCATGTTCATTAAAATAGTTTATATTAAAAGCTCACCAAAAACATCTACGATCCAAAAAATGCCGCCAAGTAAAAAGTTATCAGTACAGTCAATATTGTTTGCACTCAGAAAACGATTTGGTTAAATCAACAAAAAATTTGTTGGTTACACCATATAATGTGTTTATTATATGAACAAAAAATATTTGGTTTATCCAATTAAATTTTTTGGTTGTTTTAGTTAAATCTGTTGGTAGATTGAATATTTGATTAATTCAATCAAACGAGTTTTATTGGGTCAATCAAATATTTTGTTGAATCAGCCAAAATTTGTTTGATTTAACCAAATTTACATGTATATCGAAGAAAACCGTTTTTTGGGTTCCATACATTTTTTTTGTTTGAGTGTGAAATATCAAAATTTTCTAAGTACATAATTCTTAAAGATATCTAAATATAAAAATTTATTGAATTGAAAAATTAACAGAAATTTTAAGAATGTATCAAAAGTGGAAACTTGGCGTGATTGTTATTATTATTTTTAAAAAGAGAGAAAATCTCGCCAAGTTTTGATTTTTTCCCCTTTTAATATATTCTCAAAATTTGTATTAAATTTGTTTAATAAAAGTTTTTATTCAATAAAATACTTGTTTCAAAGTAATATTAATATTTCACACTGAACCCAATTTAATCCATATAATTGGTATTGATATTGATATTATAATTGAAAATATAATTATCAACAGTTCTTACATTTTCCTAGATATTCATCTAATGGATTAAGGTTGAAAATGTTGTACAAATAGATTTAATAGTGTAAGCTTTTGATCGACTGAATTTTTAAAACATATTACATTTTTCATGTTTTCTGAATCTGAAAAATTCACTTAATAAAATATGGATGATATATACATATGTACGGAAGTTATTTCTTAGTGATGTATTATTCATTACAAAAGATTGTATTCTAATCAGTTAAATAATCGCATAAAAAGTGAAATATCTCTAGAAATATTTACTGAATCAAAATTTTCTAAAAACATAACACGGAAGCTTAATCTACTCAATTTATCCTGAAATTTTTAGACAAATCGGTTGAATATTGTAGGATCCAGGTTGACTGAACTGCTAAAAATCGAATTTTTGACATAAATAATTAAATAACTCTAGAAATAATTAATTAATTAATTAAAATTTCCTGAAAAATTGCATTGGAACTTCATCTAGTCGATTTATCCTAAAAATTTTAGACCAATCGATTGAATATTGTGTCTAGTTTCTAAAAAATGGACAATGCGTATGCACAGAAGTTATTTTTTAGCGATTTTTTATTACTTTCAAATAGTTTGTTATTCGCGGTTCTTTTTTTTTACTAGGCGGTGATTCACTACCGCGAATTTTGGCGGAAGTATTTTGAATGTTTTTAAAATTGTGGAAAGAAATTACACTATTCACACAGAAGTGTCGATTAGATTCCCACTCAATTATTTAAATTCTTGCATGTTAAGATTTAATCAGATTGTTTACCTGACCGGGAAACTGGAAAAAAAGCATGAACAATTTTCAAAAAGAATTATAGTTCTGACTTTGAACAGGTAATTTTCCAAAAGAATTACAATTTTAATTTACTTGGAACGGGGAATATTCGAAAATAATTCTGATTCTGATTTGGAACAGGGAATTTGTGGAAAGAGTGATAATTTTCCAAAAGAGTTGTAATTCTAACTTGGAAGATGAAATTTTCGAGAAGAATTATATTCTGACGTGGAACGATGAATTTTCCAAAAGAATTACAATTTTTACTTGGAACGGGGAATTTTCGTAAAGACTTATTATTCTAATTTGGAACAGGGTATTTTTGAAAAGAATGATAATTTTGAGTCGGTTCAGGGAATTTTCCAGAAGAATTAAAATTCTGAGTTAGGACATGGAAATTTCAAAAGGGAGTATAATTCCCAGACCGGGAAAATGAAAAATTGACCGGGAGTTTCAAATGATCCGCCGAGTAGACACTCTGCTCAATTCTTAACTTTGAAAGTTGAAATAAGCTCAGTAACCCTCTAAAACATTCGTACTCAAAATATCTTGTTAATTTCTTTCATTCTTTCCAATTTTTAGCGCATGTTTTACCATTGCACCGAGGATGTGCCTGACAGATAAATCGTATCTGGGTTGACATTCTTAAAGCTTTCGTGTTGCTCTCATTTCGTTTTTTTCCCCACTCACTTTGAGAAAACGATGCGTCGACGTTCTACTCGTTGTTTAAATATAAACGGGACCGGCAGAAGTGGCTAGCCTCTAGTCTTGGCGTCGCGACGCTCGCGAAACAGACGCTGCGAAGCTAAGGAGCCAATGAAACTCTAGAGTGAATTCAAGAAGTGCCTACCTTTCGACACGGGAGTGACATATCCTGTAATTGTCCATTGTATTTGTTTCGGATTTGACGACTGAATTGTGAATCTTTTATCTCACAAAAATAATTTTCAAATACAAAGAACAATCAAAATAATTCAACACAATTAGTGTCTTATTGACTCAACTTGAAGGACGGAGGATCGATACCAAAAGTTTTTGGCAAAGAACCGCAAGAAAGTGGGCTCCAAGCTGAAATACAAAGTGAAGACGATTATGTTACAGTGTAATTTGTGTCTCAAAAGCCAGAGCCTCGCGATTTTTAAGGATCAAGTGGATTAAGATTAAGTTGTGCAGGATTTTCTTTCAAGAGACAAAAGTAGCAACCCGATAATCGAGTTTTGGGTGAAAACGTCAAAGAACAAAGCCACTGTTCTTTGTTTCGGAGGAGAAAACTTTTCAGAAGAAAGAATTCGCCGCTATTCAGCTTGACTACACTAAAGAGAAGCGATTATTTGGAAAATTACAGTGCTGCAATTTAAATTGGGTGCAGAGATTCTCTTCGAAAGATAAAGTTTGGAACTTTTCTGACCAGTCCAGTTGCAGTGTCTCAGAATATAAAATTCATCCACTCTTTTCAGTATTGTAAGTATCTATTTGACTCGTTTTTTCTTTGAAAGTGATTTTGCTGAACTTAAGAATGTTAGTTGAAATACTGTTTGATTGGAACAAAAAAAAAAGTATCTTTGCTCAGTTAATTTGAATTTTTCTATTTCTGATCTGTAATCGTTTTTAGCCAATAGTTATATTTTTTCAAGAATAGTGTATTATAATACAGTATTTCTTTTCAGCTTGCATTCTTGTCTCTGGAAATAAAAGAATGTCATCACCTATCAAACAGGAAATCCGGATTACTGTCTTCTTCAACAACGGTGTTGTGGTCATTTACATCTGAATCGTCAGCTGATTCGACGTTTACGTCACAGACAAAAAGACGAAGCCACTGGAATCAATCGCCCACTGACGTTCATTCAGTTAAATCGTGGATACTCTTCTTGTTGGCACGATACCAGAAGGTGAAGATCTTCTGTACAAATCAAATCTGAGTAAGAGTCTGTCAAAACTAAGTTAAAATATTGACTCGAATTTTTGACTGGCCAAATCCAGAGAAACTAACGGCTATCATCGTTGATGTATTAACATCAGCAGTTCCAGAAAACTTCCTCATTTTTTTCAACCGTTGAAAAAAGCTTTGATGACAGAAAAACTTTCAGCCTCGGTCTGTGTCGTCACTTTAGAAATTGACAGAACGGACTACTAGGTCGTTGCACTTGCTGGACAGCGTACAGTTAAAGAAGCCGATCAACCGTGAACGATCGTCCAACCGCGAAACGTGGATTAAAAAAGCCGAACGCAGTTGGTGAACAACGGTCGAGAGGAGAAAGTGAGATCGCCGAGAGTAAACTGTGGACACAGAACACTGGAGACTGAACAGCCTTTCTCGGTTTCTTCCTCCAGATAGCGGTTTTCCAGATTCGTATGAAAGCTGTCTAAAAATCTCTCCGATTGACTTTTTTCGAAAAGAAATCCCTTTGGTGCGGAAAACAAGAGGAGTCGTTATTTGAGAGGCTAAACTTCTGGTTTTTAATCTCGCCGACTGGCTTTTCTTTTTCGAGTTAATTGCCAATCAGCCGGTGAACGTCTCAAACGGTATCAATTGAGGCCAATGTTGCGTGGACTCAGCATCCCTGGTCATTGCAGTTTGTATACTCTTGATTCTTCTTCATGTGTCTCCAAGAAGACAAAAGGAATAGATCTCTAGAACAGAATTACTTCCCAAGGTTCCATTCTTAGCTAAAAGTGCACTGTTCCAAGAGAAAGACTGAGAGCTTCTACTCTTGATTTATTTTTACGATTATTGACCATTTGTTTGTCTTCGTTTCCATATATTGACGCTTTAATTGCTCGAGAAAGCAATTAAAGTCGGCTGCTCTGAAAGACTTATTCGAGGCTGTAGCTCCAAGCAAAGATTCAAAATGACTTGCCCTCAGCCACCCAATCACCAAACCGCCCTGATTCCCGTACCGACTGTCTCTTTCTATTCTCGAAACTTCCACGCGCCAATTTTCAAGACTGTTACAATCACCAATACCGTATCTGTGGTATTTTTGCCGACGCCCTCAAAGATTGTGCCAAAATAGCGACCGAGCTTCATGCACTAATTGTACAACAAAGCGAGCTTGCCGAGTCATCTCTGAAAAATGTTTGATTATATTTTTCAAAGAATGCCTTGTGCATTTTCACAGGTGATTAGTATAAATTGTAGATTGAGGAAATAATGCTATTGAATCTACAGCACGCGTTTTTGCTGTCCCCTAAAAGCAAATTCTATTACTTTAAATAGATATGGCTTAGAATTTGTAGAATTTGATTGTTCAGGGAAAAGTCAGGGATTTTGAAAAAAATCTTGATATGCATGGAATTTCTATAAGAAGTACTTTAATCCTTAAAGGTCACACCTCCAAATACACCTTCAGGTATTTTAGGCTGAAAACAAATTACGAGTGATGTTGAAACAATAGAAAATAGAACAAAATATCTATAAAGCCTAAGTGATAATTGAACTATTTGAAAAAAAAACTTGAAATACATACTTGAAAAAAAAAAACGTAGACGATCGGAAAAAAATTTGAAAGTCCGTGGGGTGTAAGACACCCCGTGTGACCGTTAAGGGTTGAATAACTTTCATGGATAATACATTTTAAATGTTTTAATTTTAATTTGAAATTGTTTCATTCTGTTTAGAAAAGATTCTCTGTTAAAAGTGTTAAAAGATTAAGATTCTGGTCTTTGAATACTAATGGTCAGGGAAAATGAAAAATTTGTTAGGGAAAAATCAGGGCATTTTGATGATTAAGTTTAGCGGCCACCCCAATATAACATTTTTATTATTAATTTATTTGCCTTGTATTTCTATTTATTTTTTCTTGCAGTTGATTCTTTCTGAATTTTTATGATTTGTTTAAAAATTCAACAATTTGGTTACAAATTCATCTTTTCTTGGTTGAAAATTCAACTGTTTTGTTGAAAAGTCGTCTTTTTGGGTTAAAAAGTCAACTATTTTGGTAGAAAATTATCTTTTTGTTGAAAATTCATATTTCGTTTTGAAAATTCAACTGAAATATTTGTTGGTTGAAAATTAAATTATTTTTTTGAAAAATAGTAATTTTATTTAAATTCAACTGGTTTTGATTCAAAATAAGAATCTTTATTGGCCAAAATGTCTACTATTACATTATTCTTTGAAAATTCATCTTTTTTGGTTGAAAACTGAACTAATTGGTCCTTTTTTATTAAAGATTCATAATTTTAGTTCAAAATTAATTGCTTTGGTTGAAACTTAGTTTTTTTGAGTTGAAAGTTAATCTTTTATTAACTGAAAATTAAATATTCCAGTTGAAGATTAATCATTTTGTTTGAATGTTCATCTCTTTGTTTGAAAATTTAACTATTTTGTTGAAAATTCTTTTTTTTTTGGCTTTGAAATTAATTTTTCTTTAAATGAAAATGCAGCTTTTCCATTTTTGGTTGAAAATCGATATTTTTAGTTAAAAATTTATATTTTTTGTAGAACGCTGATCTTCTTGGTTTTAAATGTCCCCTTTTTGGTTAAAAAAGCAACTGTTTGATTGAAAATCAACTTTTTTTGTTGAAAATTCCAGAAAATATGTCTTTTAGCTTTATAGATGAACAATTTGGATGAACTTTTTTTTCTTTCTTGACTGCAAAAATTGTTGTTGACATTTTTTTTCTTTTTTTGGTTTGTAAATTCATTATTTTAGTTGAAAATTCATCTCTTTGGTTGAAAATTTAACTATTTTGTTAAAAATTTTGTTGTTGTTGTTGAAAATTAATATTTCCACTGATAATTTAACTTTTCCAATTTTTGTTGGAAATTTATCTTTTTTAGTTGAAAATTCAGCTATTTGTTTTAAAATGCATGTATTTTGTTGAAAGTTCGTCGTTTTGGTTTTAAAATTCATCTATCTTCTAAAAATGTGTCTTTTTAGCTTGAAAATTTAAATATTTGGGTTAAAATGCAACTGTTTGTGGATGTAAATTCAACTCTTTTGCTTTAAAGTTCCAATATATTGTTGTAAATGTAACTGTTTAGTTTAAAATAATTTTGTTGTTGAAAATTCAACTATTTGGTTGAAAGTTCATCTTTCTTGATTGACAATGTACTTTTTTGTTAAAAATTCAACTTCTCGTGTTTAAAAGTTAACATTTTTCTAAAACATTCGACTTTTCACCTTGAAAATTCAACTATTTGTTTGAAAATGCAACTATTTTTTATTGAACTTTAACCTTTTTTCTTTGAAAATTCAACTATTTGGTTGAAAAATCATGTTCTTGTGTAAAAAATGCAAATATTTGTTTAAAACTTTCAACAATTTTGTTGAAAGTTAAAATATTTTGTTGAATATTCAAGGATTCTATTAAAAATTCAAGTTTTTGGTCAAAAATTCAACTATTTTGTTGAATATTCCTCTATTAGACAAAAAATTCGTATTTTTCGATTGAAAATTCATCTGTTTTTTTGTTGAAAATTCAACTGTTCTTGGATGAAGTTCTGTCTTTTTGATTTGAAAATTGGACTACTTGGTTGAAAATTCGTCTTCGTAGTTTGAAAATTCAACGATTTGGTTAAAAATTCAAATATGTTGCTGAAAATTTAATTATTTTGTTATAAACTCATTGTTTTGGCTGAAAATCCCTTTTTGTTGTTGTTGAAAATTTGTCCTTTTGTACACAAAATAAATCTTTTATGGAAAATTGTTTCATCCTTTTTCCTGTATTTGTGTGGTTGAAGCCTGTTATGAGTTGGATTAACTATTTATTTCAATCAATAGCATATGATTTTGGAGGATAGCGAATGTACGTGCTATAGATTCAATAGCATTTTCATCATACAACTAGTGTAGGATATGGCTATAGCAGTAGGATCGTTAAAATTGTGTGTACCCCGAGAAATTACTTTTTAGAGGAAGTATACTTTTAATTTGCAACGCGTATTATAAGCTCTTTAAAATAATTGACAACTATTTTTCAAGCGGTCTCTAGATGTTAATCAGTCTTGCAGATTAAAATAATGCTCACTATTTCCATGGGTGAAGAGTAATAGTTACTATTGTTAGAATTACAAGTAGGGTTGTTAAGCCGTGAATGAGGTTTAAATGATTAATTATGAAGAAAAAAAGACATGTCATTCTTTTAAATTAAATTTCAAGTCGGAATATTTCTTTTTTCTATCAATTTATGTATTTTTTGGAATTGTAAATGTCTATTTTTGACATAATTATCTATATTCTTACTATAAATGACTTCACAACTCTCCTTTTAAGCTAGATAATTAAACTTGTCTACATTTCGCGTAAATCACTTCTCTGAGTGCAATCATGATGTAGACCTCAATCATATTTCTAATCTCGATTTATAAACATCTCGTTAAACATAAACCAAATAGCTTAGCCAATGATAGATGTAATGTTTTATAGCACTTTGGAACCGTTACAAAATTTTGTATTCTAAATCAAGATTTATAAATCGGGATTCCTGTAAGATAGAGGACTTATATTAATCTTATTAAGCTATGTATAAGCTTTGCAGGGATCTTGTGGACGTTTCACAGACGTCGTAAAACACTGCCATAAAAATCACAATCGCAGTCGTATAAAATATATAAGGATTTCGAACTTTAGTGAATTATTCTCAGCTTTACCCTGCTAGTTTTGACAAAAGTTTACTTAGGGGCCATCCATAAATTATGTTAGTACGACGTTAAAGTTCAGTAATTACAATAAAAGGCTGTAATAACGTTATAAAGACTTCAATATCGCTATAATTAAATCCATATTTTAATTTTTTATCATGCTATAGAAAAATATCCATAAAAACAAAGCCTTTTTTAGAGTTTTTTAAATTACTACTATCCCCAAAATTGTTCAACATTTTCTTTAAATTTAAATTTTAATCGGCTTTCAGTAATCTGTATATTTTTATTTAAGTACATAAGACTTTATCTGAGGAGGACTTAAAAGCAAATAAATTAATTAATAAGTTAATTTAGGACTTTAAATCGTAAGATGTTCTTCACATACACTCAGAAAAAAGATTCTTCGATTCAAATAAAATTGATTGGATTCAAAGAAATTTCTGTGGTTAAATGAAATGGTTCTTCTCTTGATTAATTTTTTTTAAATTCGAATGAGTTTCTTCATTTTGAAATTATTTTTGGTCAAATGAAAAAATATTTTTCTGAGTGACTCTAGAGTTCTGAGGCTTTCTGATGTTTCCCATTTTCGAAACTCCTTCATTTTGAAGATATTTACAATTGAAAATTCGCCAACTTGTTTAATTTTGAATGTTTATAGTTTAAAATCATGAAATTTTGAACATCTTTTTGAAATCGACCCATCTTGAATATTTGCAATTGAAGATTCTTCAATTCTTAATGTGTATAATTTAGAAAGATGTATCTTTGAAATATTTTTTTTGAATAGTTCAATTTTGAAGATTTACAATTGAAAACACTTCAATTTTAAAGATGTATAAACCAACATTCTTAAATTTGGATGTCAACAAATTTCTAAAGTAAATTATCGAAATTACAAAAATTTTAATTTTAAAACTTAACACTTGCATAATTTTTAATTGTAAATTTTCAGAATTAAAAACTCTTCAATTTTAAAGACTTACAATTCAAATTAAAAAAATTTTGAAGAGTTACAATTGAAAATTCTTGAACTTTAAAAATATAAATTGAACTAATAAAAAAACTTTTGAAATTACATGCTTCCAAAATGTAAATCTTAAGAATTAAACAATTTTCAATTCTACTTTTTATGATAATAATAATAAATGGAATTGAAAATTATTCAATTTTAAAGATTTACAATTCAAACTTCAGAAATTTTGAAGAGTTACAATTTGAAAATTCTTGAACTTTAAAAATATAGATTGAACTATTAAAAAAAAACTTTAAAAATTATATGTCTTCAAAATGTAAATATATAGAATTGTAGAATGTTAAATTTTAAAAAATTTATATTTTAAATGTATGTGATTTTGGACGTTTTTTTTAATAGTTCAATTTTGAAGATTTAAAATTGAAAAATCTACAATTGTGACGATTTGTAATTTAAAATTCTTCAATTTTTAGGATTTATAGTTGAAGATTCATTAATTTAGAATGTTTATAGTTTGAAATGATGTAATTTTGAACCTTGGAAAACGTTGTTCAATCTTAAAGATTTACCATGGAAAGTTCTTCAATTTTTAAAATTTGCATTTGAAGATTCTTAGATTTTTAATTTGTATAATTCTGAATGTTGTAATTAATAATTTTTTTGAATAGTTAAATTTTGAAAATTAACAATTAAAGACTTCAATTTTAAAGATGTATAAATAAAAGTTCTTAAATTTGGATAATTTGGAGATCAAAAGTCAAGATTTTTCAGTTCTAAATCTTTCAAATTCAAGAAATTTCAACAGCAAATCATCAAAAATACAAAATTTTTAATTTTACAACTCAAAACTTGAATAACTTTCAATTTAAATTTTCAAAATTAAAAACTCTTAAATTTTAAAGATTTACAATTCAAACTTCAAGAATTTTGAAGAGCTAAAATTGAAAATTCTTCAATTGTGAACAATAAAAATGACAGCGTTGACTTTTTTTGGAAATGAATATAATTTTTTACATGTTTCCTTATATAAAAAAGGAATTATAATTCAGGTGTCTCGGGTAGTAAGTAACTAAATTGTATTTAATAAGACATGGCTGAAAATATTCTTAAAAAATTACGTAACTTAGGCCGTTGAGAGGGGGGATCCAAACTATTTTCTTACGACTTGTTACACGGTGGTGGGAAGGGGTAAAAAATTGGGGAAAAATGTTTTACGTAATTTATGGATAGCCCCATATGTGTGAAAATCTCGTCTGGTAATGTCATCTTCACGTGTATTCGTCATTGGATACTTGTTTCTTTCTGCTATAGGGAAATATTTCCCGGTTGCGTAAGCGAAATAAGACGCTCTATGCTTTCGTATGTGGATGATTTGATCCTTCGAGTCACGCATCGCGGAACTTAAAACATATGGTTAATTATAATGTAATTTTAAGTACGTCAATTTGGGAATCAACGTAGTTAAAAGGTATATTTTTATTTCCGAGGTTTCTTAAAAGCCTTTTAAAAGCCTTTTTTCAAATGTTCCTATAAATATTACAATACTTTTTATGGTATGTCATCAAATCATGCTTCCAATTAAAACATAAGATGTATGATCCTAATTAAATATTCAGAAGAGTATTGTGTAATTTTGTTTTTCTGAAATGTATGTTTTTATTACATATCTTTGTCAATTTCATTATACCATATTTAAGACAAAACTTATTAACTTTGGAGGTTGATTTGACATTGATGCAAAAACAATATCCACCAGTAAAATTCTGTACACTTGTATTCTGAGAAGAATATCCATGGAAATCAATAATTAGTATCATTAATATCTCACATGTAAAAAGTCTTTGTGATCTCAGTGTAAGTGTTTTTTACGACAATAAATTAGTAATCTACGACATGCATGCATTTTTCTCTCCCTTGTCATTTCCCACGTATTGTGTATGTGCGAGAATAACATACAATTAGTATCAGAGATTGAAGATGAATGTCGATATCGTCATCCTTGTTGGATAATCTTAATTAGCTGTTTTTTAAGTGGCAATCTACATTCTAATCAGTGGAGGTGCAATATCCCTTCGTTACACAGATTTTTACGAAAAAGAAATGTAATGGCAAATGTAAAAAAAAGTTTCGATTTATACATATTTTAGTATTGGAAAACGATTTCGAAATCGACACAACGCGAAAAAGTAACGTTTTAGGATCCTAAAATAGTATAATTAATTTGGAATCGATAATATCTTGTTTGCAGAGTTTTTTATTTTTTTTTATTTTCAATTTTCGTTACATTCAGGAAGAAGAAATAAGTCCTCCCAATTTTTTGCGGATTTTAATTAACCATTTTCCAAGAGATAAGTCCTACCTAATTCATTTTTGTTTTCGGAAAAAATTCTGGACACTTGTATAAATAGGAGAAGAGTTTTTATGGGTACCTGAAAACTTTTCAGTGACAAAAATGTACTATGAAAAAAAACCTCGACTCAGGAATCGAAATTGGAAATACAGCTAATTTTTAAAATTCCGATTTGAAAAAATTAAATTATCTTTGTAGCTTGTGATTTAAAAAATGTTCTAAGCATGTGGGGGCTTTTTAGCATAGAAATACATTAGAAAAAATTTCTATTCAGTACCAAATTCGAAATTTTGAAAATTTGCTCTAATTCCAATTTCGGTTCCTGTGTCTTGTCGATTTTTTAAAGTGCTTTTCTATGCTGAGAAAGCCCACACATGCTGAGACAAATTTTGAATCCACGAGTTATAAAGATAATTTAAAATCAAACTTAAAAATTCGCTGTATTGCCAATTTCGATTCCTGGGTCTTGGAAATTTTTTTCCGAGTGCATTTTTGTCACTGGAATATTTTCAAGGTTGCGAAAACTTGGGAAGACTTTTTTGACCTCCAGGAATGTAATACAATATTGAAACGCGATAAAGTTTAAAAAATCTGCTAACAAGAAATTTTTAAACATTTTTTTCAAATATACTCTTTTAGGATCCCAGTACGCTACACTGTTGTGCTTGTTACATGGAAAACAAAATATTTGGTTGATTCTGCCAAAAAATTTGAATTAATTAACATTTTGTTGATTGAACCAACATTTATTTGCTTCAACCAAATTTTCATGATATTACTGAAAAAAGTTTCTTTCGGTTCAAGAAAAAGTTTTCTTCTGATTAATTTTCTACATTTACTGGTTAATTATGGTTCCTTGGCTCCCATGAAAGTTCTAAGTACACATTTAAAATCATTATCTGAGCTCTTTTGGAAAAAGGTAACGCAGTGTCTCGTCGTCCCGAAATTCGGGATGAATAGTGCAATATTTTTCATAAGCTTGGCTAGTCGTCCCGAATTTTTGGGTGGGGGCGGGAAGGCACCCCTGTGACTGGCCATAGAAATAATGTTGGTGAAACACCTACCCCTTTTCCAAGGTCTCGTGGGGGTGGGAAGGCACCCCTGTGATTGGTCACATAAATAATATTGGTCCAACCCCCCTAATTTTTCGGGACGACTAGACACAGCCAAAAGGTAAATTTTTTTATTTCAAAAATTATGTGGTGTAAAATTTGCATACAAAGTTATTGGTAAATTTGCTTCCAATTTTTTCTTTTTTCAATTTTTAATTTCATGATTTGGTACATTTTAGAGTATTCTGAGACCGTCAATTAAAATTATCTTTTAAAAAGCAAACTTCTCAATATGTCCAACGCTATCATACTTTAAAGTGCACAAAATTAAATTTCAAATTAAAAAAAAAACACTTTGAAGAAACTTTGACCATCAACTTGTATTAAAATTGTACACTTCATAAATTTGAAAAAAAAAATTGCCAGGGAACCATTATCAAAAAGAAAGTCCCATATACAAACACCTTTCAATTAAATCGTTTTCAACCTCACCGTGATTCGTGGGGTTTGAATTATTTTAAAATTCAGAGTTCTTCTTTAGCCTTTAAAGAATATATTCTGTACTGAAGATTAGGTAAAAAAGTTTCATATAGGTGTCATTGCTTGTCTCGGTTATTAACATGGGTCCTTTTGAGGCACCGCAATATATAAATAAAATATTCGTAGAGATTTTGCCGATTTTGAAAGAGAACATAAATTTCTTTAAATGGTCTTACATTAGTCACTCGTTTCAAGGACAAGCCACATTTCCTCATTATTTCACTTTAATCCCAAAAGGTTTTGTCAGATATCTTTTAATGTTGGACAAAGGCCAGAGGTCGTTAGTTCATGATATAGCGGCTTATAAACATATCTTCGTAACAAAAATTATATTTCTTTCTTTAAAAAAACGTGAATGAAAATTATATTATGATAATGGAATAGTTATTTGATAATCTACCAACAGCATTAAGTGATTAACTACCCCTAATTAGTCATTCTGTTTTATTTCCTCTACCTTTTGAAATTCTTTTCCTTTTGGAGGATACTTTAATTTGGGAAACAGTCAGAAATCAAAGGGAGCCAGGTCAGGACTTTATGGGGGCTGCCGAAGTTGTGTAAGACCGTGTTTCACCAGAAATTTCTGAATACGCTGCGATGAATGGGATGTTGGCCGTTCTGCGCCAGAGCGAGGGTCACTTTCCACTGATGTACGATCATTTTTAAATCGTCTAAAACACTCTTTAGGTTGAGTCCATGTCACTTAGTAGGGGGCCTTACAGATAAATACTTGTTTTTGACAATAGCACAACTGGGTACAAAGTTAGAACACAAGATCGGATACTTTTCGGACAGACCTAGTAAATATCAAAACGGGCCAAAATCAAAATAATTGTATTTCTTATTTTTTGGTCGTCTGGAACATATCTATGAACCAAGAAAATTGGAGGTGGACACCTGTGAATTATTCCTTATTAGCCTGATTAATTTATGTTTCCCCCCTTTATTTTGAAGTGTATTGAAAATTTAAATTGAAATGGATTTTATCTTAAATATTTCTCGCCTCAATGATTCGGTTGTCAAGTGCGAATATAGTCATACTCGGGCCAATGATCTCTGTTCTCGTCTCAAAATAATCCACACGCTCTTATTCTGACGTTTCATCAGCTGTTGGCGCAGTTCTGCAATCTTCTTTCGTTGACGTGCGGACGCTTGGTTGCAATGAACAGATAGTTATCGCGGTGCAAAGAACTCCCAGCAATCATCTGAATAAGCTGCAGATATAATTAGGTGTTGACACAATATTTTTTTACATGCATACCACCTTAAAATATATTCAAGCACACAATGCATACATTCACGGAGAAAAATAGATGTTCACACTTAACGTCTAGATATTTAGGGTTAACATATTTAATGAAAGAAAAATAATTGTCTTGAACAAAAAAAAAACTGTTTTCTTGGATACAGATAAAAATTTGGTTGACTCAAACAAATTTAAGTTGATTCAATACAATATTTCATTAGCTCGACCAAATTTTTTGGCTGAATCATCTAAGTACCCCATCTACTAAAGGAATTGGTTAAAACAACCAAAAGATTTGGTTCGGTCAACAAAATATTTTGTTGTCCATATAATAACCATATTCTATGGTTGATCCAACACAATTTTTGTTGATTCAACCAAATCGTTTTCTGAGTGTGCCAGTATGCAACGCTGAGCCTTCTTACCACGTAGGTTTTTCTGGAAAGGTACATCACTGTCATCAATTGTTTTACTCTATCCGAACAATTCACAATATGATTATTACTATCATCTGAGCAAAATATTAATAATCATCACTTTTTCACAAGTTAGCATACGACACGTAACTTTGACTATAAGCTTCACCAAATGAGCGACAGATGCCGACAGCATTTTTCACGAAATGGACATAAGCTTCATAAAGTGGCCGATGGGTATGGCGTTTTCCTGGACTCAGCCAACGACTTTAACATCATGTATGTTTCAGTCTAACATCTTGGAAGTTTCACTTTAACATACAAATATTTTTACGGCCAACATCTTAAAAAGATAGCAGATGTTACGTGTTTATGTCTGCATGTTTCGCTGCACTATATTATACTTTAAACATCTTCCTTTGAACGTCCATTTTGTCCGTGTTGTTAGTCTAGAAAAACTGGGTGAAATCGGAGTAAAATTTTACACCATCGCGGGGATTTATTCTACGGGAAAAGGCAGTTTATTATTATTATACCATTAAGCCGGGATCAAGGAGTTTATATGAAAAAAGTGAGAAAAGGAAGTGTCGGAAGAGGTATAAGGGGGAGGTATCATTTTTTGGATCAATCTAGAATTTCCTTTTTTCTTATTTAAGGGTTTATTCTACGGGGAAAAGCCAGTTTTTTATTATTATACCATTAAGCCGGGATCAAAGAGTTTATAATTACAACAGAGACTCGCTACTTGAACGCGCCATCAAACGCGTTATATGAATTCCTAGAATTGCTGGTCCCTACAGTTTCTCAGGGGGCAGGGCGAGATACGGTTGCGACTCCGCCTCTGGAGGGACGCATGCACTATACTACTCAGTCAAGCAGATTGCGCAATATTATGGAAACGGTTCAGGCGGCCCTGACTGTTTACGTTTCGCTGTACGCTTTATATGAACAAGGCCATTTTCAGGCAACCCCCGAGATTGTTCATCTATCGAGTCTCTGGTGTATGAGAAAAGTGAGAAAGGGAAGTGTTGGAAGAGGTATAAGGGGGAGGTACCATTTTTTGGATCAATCTAGAATTTCCTTGTTTCTTATTTAAGTAACATGTTCGTTCCGCAACACTGTTCCAACACAGGTCGCTAATCAATCTCTCTATAGCAATCATCCCCAGCGAAGAGCTGCGCAAAGTCATCATGTGTCATATATCACACAAAAATACGAAAACTTTCTCACAATCCCATAGTAAGATACATCCTCTTTACTCTGCTCACATCTACTAAGTAAAGCTCTCCACACGGATTCATTAATGACCACGGTGACTGCAAAAAATCGAAAAATGAGTTTTTTATATCACAGTAATCGATGAAGAGAGGTCTATATCGATCTGTCGAAATCATTTGTTAATATTCAGAGTGGCTAAAGGTCACGGAATTCCAGAAAGTCAGGGAATTTAAAACTGGTCAGGGAGAGTCAGGGAAAACCCGGCAGGATTATCGGGGAAACCTGAAAGAGTCAAAGAAATTTCGATAAACTGAATTTAAAGTTAATTTTCTTATTTTGTTGGAAATTCAACAATTTTATTAAAAAGTAATTCTTTTTGGTTGAAAGTTCGTCTTTTTGGGTTGAAAATTCATCTATTTTGATAGAAATTGCATCTTTTTTGGTTAAAAATCACAAATGTTTGGTTGAAAGGTAATCGGCTTTAGTTGAGGATTCAAATATTTTCTTTAAATTTCATCTTTTTTGGTTGAATTGAACTATTTTTATTTAAAATTAAATTCATTTTTGGTTGAAAATAAAACTACTTAGTAGAAATAGGAACTATTTTATGTTTGGTTGAAAAATTATCTTCTTCAGCAGAAAATTCAACTGTTTGGTTGAAAATTCTTGTATTTTGTTGAAAATTGTTCGTTTTTGATAGAAATTCAATCTTTTTTGGTTGAAAATTCATCTGTTTTGTTGAAAATTTAACTATTTTGTTGAAAATGCATTGTATTTGGTTTAAAATTCATTTTTTCACTGAAAATTTAGCTATTCTATTATTAGTTAAAAATTTATATGTTTTAGCTGAAAATTTAACTATTTCGTTGATAATTCGTTTTTTTTTGTTGATTGATCATTTATTTTTCTTACTAAAAATTTACCTATTCTATGTTTAGTTGAAAATTTATGATTTTTTGTTGAAAATTCATGTATTTTGTTGAATATTTGTCGTTTTAGATAGAAAATTAATATTTTGGGTTGAAAATTCAATTATGCAGTTGGTTAAAAATTCATCTTTCTTGTTTTAAAATGAACTTTTTTGTTAAACATTCATCTTTTTGGTTTAAAAGTAAAATTTCATCTGAAAATTCGACTCGTTAGCTTGAAAATTTAACTCTTTTTTTTAAAGTGCCATATATTTCGACTTTAGGAATGTGGTACGTACATTAATTTTAAATAAAAGAATTCATTCTCCTATTTTCCCGCAGCATTTTCACGCAAAATCATCCTATTTTCCATGTTTTGAGAAAGTTATTTGCAAGTTTGTTGAATGACCGATTGGTAACCTGCCTAACTTGTTGAAAATTGTTTTCCACGACAAAAATGATTCTTTCTCTTAAATTGGTGGTTTGTTTCTGTTTTATGTTTAAATTATTGAAAAATAATTACTCTAGTTTTTTACTATTAATGATATTTTTTCTTATTATTTGTTTCATAATTTGTAAAAAAAAATATATGAAAAATATGCAAAATTTCGAAAAATATTTTATGATGGGTTTCGTTATAGAAAATGAATTTATCAAATCAGTATTTAAAATATAGACAAAACATAAGTGTGACATTTATTTCATTTTATTGAGTTAATTTTTTTTAGATGACTGACAAATAGTCAACAAATAGCGATTTTGACGTGTGAACAGCACGTGTGCCTAAAAAAACTTCCTCTTTGAAAGATCAAACCCACGCAAGAGTTAAGCGTGACGAAATTCTAACCGTGTGTAAACGACAATGATCTTGACCTATTCGCTACAAGATCAGCGAGCAGCGAAAGGGAAGGCGGGGCCGGTGGAAAGTAGTACATAATTATTAATAAAGATGAAAGTGCACCGGCAACAATTCTGCGGATCGTAATCGCTATCGTCATATATTATGATGTGACGTTATTCTGAACTGTCGCGTGTCAGAGATTGTTTGTGCTAGGCGGCTCGAAGTAAAATCGAAACTTGTACTGAATTGTACTCGAGAAAAGTAATCTTTTTCCACTCTAATAAAATTCTGTAAGACCAACAGTAGTCATATCAAAACCCGAACTGTGAAACTCAAAAAACATACAAGACCCAAAAATAATTGAGTTTCGAAAAACCAAAGCTTGTGCTGAATTGTGCTCGACAAAAGTAATCGTTTTCCCCTCTAACAAAATTCTGTAAGACCAACAGTTGTCGCATTAAAACCTAAACTTTCAAACTCAAAATACATACAAGACCCAAAAATAATTAAGTTTCGAAAAATCCAAACTTGTGCTGAGTTCTGCTCGACAAATGCCCAACTGTGCACGTCGACGGCCACAGGCAAAACTATGCAGCGCTGGCCTAATTGTACACCAGCCCAACTGTGCACCGGCTCATCTGTGCACCTTTTAATTTCGACGTGTACAGTTGGGAGTCTCCTAACTGTGCACGTGCACAAATGGGACACTTCCAACTGTGCGCGTCGACATTTTGACATGCACAGATGGTACCCTACCAACAGGTAACGTGCACAGATGGGAGACTCCCAACTGTGCACGTATAAAGTAATACCATCAGATTTTCAACTGGCAAGTCCAGATGCACAGATAGAATACTTTCAACTGTGCACGATTCAATTATTACGAACAGATTTTCAACTTACAAGTCCACGTGCACAGATGGGAGTCTCCCAACTGTGCACGTCTCTATTAATGCGTTCAGATTTTTCACTTACAAGTCCGCATCCAAAGATGGTACATTCCCAGATGTGCACGTGAACAGTTGGAAGTCTTTCGTTTGTGCACGTGCACATTTGGTAGTATCCTATCTGTGCATGTGCACAGTTGGGAGAATCTTATCTGTGCACGTGGACTTGTTAGTTGAAAACCTGATCGTATTAATTGAGACGTGCACAGTTAGGAAGGTACCAACTGTGCACGTGCACAGTTGGGATTGTTTCATCTGTGCAAGTGAAACGTTAATTGGGTACCATCTGTATACGAGCACAGATGGGACACTCCCAACTGTGCACGTCAAAATTAAGACGTGCACAGTTGTGTCAGTGGCCAACAACGTGCACAGTTGTACCACCGGTTCTCGACGTGCACAGTAGCTCCGTGCAGAGTTGTACCCCTCCCAAATTGAGACGTGCACAGTTGAGAGTATCCCATATGTGCACGTGGACTTGTAAGTTGAAAATCTGATCATATTGATTAAGACGTGCACAGTTGCTAGGGTACCATCTGTGCACGTGCACAGTTGAGAGTATCCCATTTGTCCACGTAAACCGACGGTAGTGTAGCATCTGTGCACGTGCACAGATTGGACACTCCCAACTGTGCACGTCGAAATTTAGACTTGCACAGATGGACCGGTGCACAGTTGTACCAGTGGCCATTGACGTGCACAGTTGGTCTTACAGAATTTTCTTAGAGGGGAAACAGATTCATTTTGTCGAGCACAATTCAGCACAAGTTTTGGTTTTTCGAAATTCAATTACTTTTGGGCCTTGTACGTTTTTTGAGTTTCACATTCCGGGTTTTAATATGACAACTGTTAGTGTTACCGAATTTCGTTAGAGGAAAAAGAGATTACTTATGTCGAGCAGAATTCAGCACAAGTTTGGATTTTTCGAAATAATGAATTTTTTTTCAAACGTTTAGGTTTTTGGAAGTTTTCTTTCCTGCACAAAATTGTGTATACTTCGAGCCGCCTAGGACAACCAAAATTCAAAATGACATTTTTTTTCTTTATTGACTAAAAAATCTTTCTTGGTTGAAAATCCAACTCTTGTTAAAAATTCGTCTTTTTGATTTAAAAATGTCATCTTTTTTGGTCGAGGGTTCAACTATTTTGTTGAAAATTGGCCTGTAAGATTTTACCTAGCCCCCTCCCCCCAAAATCGTCTTACCTTATTTTTCGATGGCACCTAAATAAATTCACGAAAAAAATTTAGTGTTCAGAAATTCCGTAAGATAGGGGGTGGAGGGTTTAAACTTACGGACCCTAACAAATGGTTACAATTGTTATTGCAGACATTTAAAAAATTAATTAGATCTCTTTTCGAAAATCGTCATATTTTGCAAATAAATTTTGAAATAAATTAGAGAATATAAATACACTTTTCATTGAAGAACTCAGTAGAGGATATGTGATAGGACCTTTTCTAGGATTAGGACCTAGAATGTATCTAGTTTCATTTTGACCAAAACATTACTCAGGGCTCTTTTTGACAAACTGCTTCAATAATTATGGAACCATTGAAAAGAAACGTTTCATTTAAGAGAGTAATATAAATTAAGTTGTAGATTTAATGACTGAAATTTAAATTATTTAAGAACTTTAGAGTGAATTTGATCTCTTGACCAATTTTAGAAAATCTTTTCCGATTACGTACTGTATGAATTACTTTAATCGAAATTTGCATTACGCTCTGCAAAGCAATCTGCTGTGGGTAAATTGAATCCGTCCCTTACCTAAGGAAATGGATGTGCAGTGGTGTATACGAGCACACGCGCATCACATAATGAACAGAATTACGTAAGTTTGGGACATTCGACACTGGCGACAATCATCGAATTACGCTGTCGACGCAATAGTCGCAGTTTCGCGAATCGAATTGTCCTTTCGACCATACCACTGCACCAATTCAGTCATAGTTTATAACGACCGCAGTTCGTCCAGAAACGAGAATCCTTTGAGATATTTGTGAGAACATGTTAGATTCAAAATAAATAAATTGAAAGTGATCGAAATTAAAAAATAAATAGTTTAATGTGTACGTCAATGAAAGTTCAGATAAAGTTCAGTAAAATTTACGTATCCAATTATTAAAAATGCATTGCTGGTTTGAAGTTAAAAGTCTGAAAACTTCAGGTTTATGAGAAATGTGAGGATATCTTAATAATATATTCAATAAATTTAATAGCAATAATCAATAGAACAAAAGTCTCTAGTACTTTGAAATACAAAATTTAATGTTTTCCGTTTAAGGAACATAACATAGAATCCAAGTAGTCAAAGTTAGTTCAAATACTTTTTTTGCGATTTTATGGTAGGTGTATATTGTATATTGTATACCAGATTTAAAAAACAGTTAACCCCTCGATTTCATGTTTAATAAATTGCATGACACTATTTTGCTTCTATTTTTTGAAATGCGTGCTACTATTGACACTATTTTGAGTTTCTTAAATGAGTCCAAGGACTTTATCGTGTTTTAAGGCTTTCAAAAATTAGACAGTATTTCTAAATAAAATAGCCATGTATAATTTTATTCACAATCGAGAAAGTTCTTGAAATTGAAAATTTTTGATTCCAATACATATTAAAAATTGTATGTGTGAAAATTGTTTAAATTCAAAATTGTACGCTTTCAACATGAAAACGCTCGAGGGTGAACATTTTAAAATTAGATACCTTCAAAACAATCTTCAAATGCCAATTGCCAAAAATACCTTGGAAAACTCGATATTGTTTGCTCTTGTTATAGAAAAATATAACTTAATTTTTTTAATGAATTTAAAAATGTTTTAAAGAGGAATTCATTTGATATATAGCAGGCTTCGAAGTTCCACCATTTTTTTACTTTTCTGATACATTTTTAGCCAAGGCTTCCTTCTTTGCTACTTTGTTCAATGTAAAGCTACTTTTTTGCTACTTTTTCAATAAAGTTATATAAAAAGTTATTATTATTTACATAGTTTTTATTTTATCGTGAATGTCAATTTTTAAATATGTTTTTAGATGTCTTAAACGTCGCAAAATTTTTATAGCTTTTTAATTAACGTTCTCTAGGCGGTACCTTTTGATAAATGGATCCCTGTTTTCAAGAAAACAATTTTAAAATCTATAGGAATAGCGTTAAAGAAATGGGATAGAAAATTCATCCTTTTGGACTGAAAATTCCAATAATATTGTAGAAAAGTCTTTTTTTGTTGTTGAAAATTAACTTTTTTGTTCAAAATTTAACTGTCTTCTAAAAATTTTGTTGATCTATTTTGTTGAGAATTCGTCTCTTTTGATGGAAAGTCCAACTATTTGGTTGTAATTGCAGCTGTTAGTTTAAAAATTGATGTTTTGTTGTTGAAAATTTAACTTTTCAGGCTGATAATTCAACTGTCATCTAAAACATTTGTCTTTTTGGCTTGAAAATTCAACTATTTGGAAGAAAATGCAATTATTTTTGGTTGAGGCTTAATCTCTTTTATTTGAAAATTCCATAATTTGGTTGAAAATTCAATTGGTTTGTTTAAAAGTCATGTTTTTTAAATCAAAAATGCAACTGTTTTGTTGGAAATTCATCCTTTTGGATAGAAAAGTCGTCCTTATAGATTAAAAATTCATCTTTTATGGTAGAAAAGTCAAATTTTTGGTTGAAATGTCATCTTTTTTCGTTGAAAATGATCTTTTTTCTTGAATTTAAATGTTCTTTTGTTTAAAAATTCGACCACTTGGTTGAAAAATCATCGTTGTATGTTGAAAATTGAACTATTTGGCTAAAACTTCAATTACTTTCTTAAAAAATTGCTCTTTTTTCTATTCAAATTATACAGTCTCAACCTTAAAGCCTTAATTGTTGAGTAATTTCAAGTTAAAAATGTTTAAAATGAATGTTCAATGAATGAATTCAAAATTAATGTAAATTATAAAATTCTCTCATTTGAAGATAATCCAAGTTGACAAGTTTAACAGTTCAGAAAGAAATATTTCAAGCCCAGATTCAGAATCCTTGAAGCTGAAATATTATTTTAACCCTAAAGTTTATTTTGACTGTGCAAAGAATATTTGAAGGGTGGCAGTAAAGAACTAGATAACCAACATTTTTTCGAAAATGGGTTTATTGTAGAAAAAAATTCTTAAAAAATTTAATACACGTTGTGATAAAAAGATCTGTTCGAATTTTTACTGTTTAATACAGTAATAAAAAAAGTAATTAATATTTTACTTACAATCTAACGTAGTATTTTTTTGTAGTAATCATTTTTTCTTCCCTTTAAGATATTTTTTGAAGTTATCATCGTTTATTGAAGAAAAATTTCTTCTTTTTATAGTCTTTTGACAGAATAAGCGTCTTCTCAGTGCGATGTCGTCACACTAAATTTGGATTTTTTTGGAATAGAATAATTTGTTTGTATCAAAAATTAGTTATTCTTATTTAGCTTCCCCATATCTCCAGAAAACCCTCAAAATTCTTGGAAGATTCACCCGGAATTGGTTCAATTTTATAGATCAAAACTTTTTCACTCTCATTCAGAAACTCAATATCTTGGGAGTAAATTTTTATTTTTTATTTAAACTGAGGATTACATTTTTTATCCCAATCCGCTGCCTAGCCTGTTCCAATTTGTGGTCAGTGTCACTTTGAGATTGTCAGCTGGCACATCTATTTCCTCGAAAATGGATAACTGTTTCTAACTAAATTTTTTGGGGCTCAAAACTTCTGTCTCATATTTAACTGGTGATTTCGATTTTACAGAATGTTTTTTCGCTCTCCTGAAAAATTCCGATTTTGTTGGTTCTGTACTGCCACTCTTCATTTG
This sequence comes from Andricus curvator, assembly GCA_932195095.1. Lineage (NCBI taxonomy): Eukaryota > Metazoa > Arthropoda > Insecta > Hymenoptera > Cynipidae > Andricus > Andricus curvator. The sequence goes on along the minus strand of CAKNYM010042902.1, from coordinate 43,730 downwards.
AAAATCAATAAGAATTATGTACTCAGTATTCCTAAACAATCAAAGTTATTATTTCAGTCATTCAGTGTCTGATACTGATTCTTTTTCGTTATTTTTAAACATTTGATGCGACTTTTTGTGGAATTTTTTTTTAAATTCTATGCGACTTTCTTTGTAATTTTATGCGACTAATGCGACTTCTTCTAAGCCTTCTAGTCAATCCGAGCCCTGCTCAGAAATATTTTTTTTTTTGATACTTTTTTTAGTTCCATAGAGCACTTAGAAGCCTGCTATCGATGAAAATATAAATTTGACGTTGCACAAAATTACCACATGTGGCACTATCTGCCAACGACTCGTTCTCGTTTCTGTTCATTGGTCCATTGGTCCAGAGTGTGGGGCTAAAATCCCAGTGCGAAAATAGAGCCACTGGTGCACCAGCAGCACTCATCGCCGTGGACACGCTGCTTCTTCGTTTTAGTATTTAACTGGAAGTAAACGCGAATAGAACTATAGTCGACCTGCGCAAGAGCCACCAAAATAATTGCGAAGCAGCTCCAGATTTCTTCAGCTGGAGTCCGTCCGTCCATCCATCCTTCAGAAGTGTTTGCCACCTCAACGAGTTCAGACAATGTCAAAGATTTTCATCAAAAGTATCTGACAGTGAGAAGTTCTTTAAAAATTCATTGGGTTTTTAAATTGACAAATTATTTAATTTGATTAAAAACGGAATTCAATGATTAAATATAGGGGAAAGACGGCACGTTTGAGACAGCAGTACTTTTTGGACAAAGTCAATCGAAACATAATAAATCAAGTATCAACATTTGTATACTGGTTAAACATGTTTCTTTGGAGGCTACACAAATCTTTGTAACCAAGAAACAAAAGTTCATTTGATATGTTGAAATTGACTTTGTCTAGAACTTACTGCTGTCCCAAACGTACCGTCTTTCCTCTAAGTTTTGTAACATTCTGATCAGTTGATAAAAGCGTAAAAATGGTCATCCATTGAGTCAGTGGAATTGTAAACATATTGCCTGAATCAGTCAGACTCTGAAAAAAATTATTTCACTTTTTCAAGAATGTTCTAAAGAGTTGAACTTCAGGAAAATAAAGTTCTTGATATATTAAAGTAGAAATTTCCAGAGTAACTTCAATATTTTTGTTACAGTCGAAAGAGGTACTTGAGATTGATTATGCCAAGAAAAATTCCAATCGCGATCCTGCCAAGACAGGAGGTTAAAGCTCCTAGAGAGGAAAGTTGGTGAAAAAATTAGAAAGCTTTAAATGATTCCGAAATTGGAAATCGATTGATTACGATGACTGACGCAGTCGGAGGTCGTTCTTTGAAGATTGATCTTTGTAAGATGGATGGTTGCAAATATCGTCGAAAAGTTGATCTTGATGATGAGATGGTGATCTCGGTAGCTCGAAGGATGAGTTTCTCGCGCATTTTTGCACAACATTCGATGGCCTGGGTGCACAATTCTTTGGAAAAATTACCAATCAGATTGACTCTCAGCAACGTTGGAATTATGGCGGTGATCTTAGCAATCTTGATGCCACGTTCTTTTACTTATATGCTCGTCTATCCGATTTTCAGATTGGTCTTTGGTACACTTTATCCAGCTTATGCATCTTACAAGGGAATACGAACAAAGAACGTCAAAGAATACGTGAGTAATTAACAATATTAATTTTATTAACTTAGGCATTTTTTAATTTGTTTTTTGTATTTTTATAGGTAAAATGGATGATGTACTGGATCGTATTCGCACTTTTCACGTGTGCAGAAACCTTCACAGACGTATTTTTTAGCTTCTGGTAAGTAGAAAAAAAGTAAGAAAACTTTTAAGTTTATGAGTAATGGATTGCAGATGTTATATTTTGAAATAGAGCTATTTTGCAAAAAAAATACTTTGAAAATCTTTTTGAATATGCTTATATTAGATCAAAATGTATAATTTTAGGATATCCTTTCTTAAAAAATGGTGTTCACAAGATTTCGTATAAATAGTTCTTTTCAGTTTCTTCTTAACTTTAAACTTTTAAACCATATTAAATGAGGTGATATTACTTATTATGTACTTATCTATTAATAAAGATTAGGAATTTTCTGCACCATGAATTGAATAAATCAAAATTTCCAAGTAAGTAATTTTATCTCGTGATAAAACTTATTTTTGATTGTTTTTAAACATTATTGATAAAAGAGACAATTTTCATTGTGAATGATTTTTTAATATTGGGAAATAATTTTGTTCTTAAGATTTTGCTGCCACACTATAATAATTTGTAAACTTTTCACACACGATTTTTTAATTTTTGCTGGATTAAAAAATTTTGTAGGAAAACTTTGTATTATTTCAGTAGATATTTAGAAGTTTTGAAAAGATTCCAAAATAATTTAATGTTGCGAAGATTTCCAAATATTTTAAACAAAATGGAGATTTTTTAAGATTTTGAAAAAAAGAAGCTCTAAGAATTTTTAAAGGTTTCAAGATATCAAACAATTTTCTTAAGATTCATGGGAAAATTTCAAATAATTTTTATTTTGGAACTAAATTTTAAGAGAAAATTCGAAAAGATTTCAAAACATTTTAAAATGAATATTCAAGTGTTTTCCTAAAATTTCGAAAAAGAAAGTAGAACACTTTAAAGCGAAGTTTTTCAATTTTGCAAGATTAGAAAATAAAAAAAAATCGGGTAAGTTTAAAAGTTATTTCGAACTTTTGAAAAGATTCAAAAATAATTTTTAAAAGACTTTAAAAAATTTGTAAACCAAGTTTAACTTTCTAAAGATCACAAAATAAAATGTTGAAGCTTTTTAAGAATTTTCAAAAGATTCAAGATAACAAAAATTTTCTTCGGATTCCGGGGAAAATTTCAAATGATTTTTTATTTTGAAAAGCTAATTTTAAGAGAATGTTTAAAAAGATGTTTAAACATTCAGAAATATTTCAAAAAATTAAAAACAAAATGTAGGTTTTTGAAGATTTTGAAATAAAATTTTGAAGCTTTTTCTGGAAAAATTTGGTATGATTTCATATATTGAAAACCTAATTTTTATCCCTTTGCAGCATACATTTTTCCTTATATACGAATTGTTTGAAACTTCATGCATGGAATGTTTTTGGGGTCGTTGATTACGAATTTGGACTTAAATTTTGGAAATTTTCATAATTGAAAATGGCGGATACAATATGGCGTCCAAGAAATTAAAAAATTGGTCCCGTGGCTTCAAAATGTGTACTCAAGGTTTTTTGGCCGCTGATTACGAATCTGAAGTCAAAATTTAAAAAATGAAAATGGTAAATACAAACTTTTTTTGTTCGGCCGCCATATTGGATAGGCTATTTTTAATTTTGAAATTTTGACTTCAGATTCGTAATCAGAAACCCATAAAAACCCCTTAGACGTTATTTTCAGCTTATTAACTATTTTTTATTAGTCACAATTACATTTAGTGTGTAAAAAGGCTGTACTTTTTCACTTTGTTTATTTATAAAATCCATTCCGTTAAAAAACAAAATGTTTTCAAGGATTCTTAATGTTAAATGAAGTTCGGAAATACTTTTAACTAGCCCTTTGTTCTTCTAAACAAAATTTCAAAAGATTTCTAAAAATTTCGAAACAAAATCTGGAAGATTTGAAGACAATTTTTCTAATTTTGAAAATTTTTCAAAATTTAGGAATAATTTGAGTCAGTTTAAAAGTAGTTTTAAAATTAATATCTTTTGTCAAACATTTCATATTTTCTGAAAAATTTTAGGAAAATTATATTTAGATAACTTAAATAATAATTTTTTTAAATATCGAATACGTTAGGCATCATAAAGTTTCTCTAATGTAGAAAACTAAATTTTTCTGCATTATTAGTACATTATATTCTACATTGTACATTATATAACTTATTAGTACAATAGTGAAACTTAATGATAAAATTTATGATTCTTTAACTTTTAGAATAAAGTTTTGCCCTTAAAAAGATTTAATAAAAATAAAATTAATCATCCCATTCGACAGTATTATTTTTATGTGATATTAAAATATAAAATTATAATTTGTTATATGTGGTATTGTAAATGTCCTCCCGCTCCATTCTATTTGCAGATATGATTTTTAGAGATACGCTGATTGATTTTATTTTTATTAAATATTTTCAGTGCCAAAATTTTATTCTGAATTTTAAAAAATCATAAATTTCATAATTAAAGTTCACTATTGTACTAATAATTTATATAATATACAATGGAAAATATAATATACTAATAATGAACAAAAATCTCGTTTTCTATATATTAGAGATACTTTTTTATGCCTAGCGTATTCGACATTTTTTTAAATAATAATTTTATTTCATATCTTTCAGTGCAGAATAAATTACAGTCCTTTCGATGTAAAATCATTTATATATTTACGTTACTATTAATATTATAATATGCTATTATGTGTACGAATTTAAAAATTCCATAATTTATTTCAAGCTTTCAATAATTTTCTTTTATTCCTTTTTAAATTTCTTCCTCAAGTTTATTTTGTTGCTCTCTTGTACTTTACTTTTTTGGTACTTTTTATTTTTATCCTGCTACTCTGCCTCTCCCGTCATTTCGATTATTTGTAATTCATGTTATTATATTCTGTTTATTATTTTTATCGTGTTATGTTTCACTTTTTAATTTTAATCGCTAATTTTCAATTGACTTCAAATTAAAATCTTGAATCATTTCCTCTATATACGTCAAATTAAACCAATTACCATGTAATAAGTTTAAATTTTATTTTAAAATTGAAATTAAAAAATTTGAAATTCAATGTTATATATATTTTTATAAAAAGGAATTTTTTGAAGACATTTATTGAATATTTGCATTGTATACAAAAATTAACAACTCTGAACTGAACTTCTGAAAAGGGGGTAATTTTATGTTACCCGACATGCCTATTCATTTTCCAGTATGGCCCCTTCAACAAAAATGCTCCCTCTAGAATTTCCCTTTTTTTCTAGTTTTCAGACTGAAAAGGGATTTGGTTGTATTTTTATATTTCACACACTGAAAAGTAAGGTTTACGGGAAATGGGATATGGTTATATTTTCACTTTTAACATAATAAAAAGAAAGGCTACTGGAAAAGGGCTAAGAATGTGATCTTCCTCAACCCTATTTTTTTCAGTATAGTTTCATTAACAAACACGCCACCCCTAAAATGACTCTTTCTGCATTTTTATTTTTAAACAGTTTTTATTTTTAGTTTGAACCTTAAAAATGACTTTTTTGGGTACTTTTATGGCCACTCGTAGTCTGTGCATGAAAATTCATTAATTTACGAGGTTTTGCCTAGAACTTATTTTTTAAACTGATTTTTCATTGCTTCTGAAATTTTTCGTGCAAGTCAATCAATAATAAATTGACCGAGATATCCAATACAGGTAGAAAAATCGATTTTCAGTGAAACATTATCGTGGTTCTAGGTGGCTGTGAATCACAGGTTCAAATTTTAATACACTCATGTCACAAATAAGTTTTCTTTTTGCTGCGCGTATTTGACTAAAAACAAACCGATAATACTTATTTCCTCGTTCCCAGATCTCAGAATCTAATTTTAACTCGAATTTTAGCGATTAAAAACATTTAAACAAATAAATAGTTATTCGAAACTGTTGTTTTGTATTAAAAATGAGAAAATAATGAAATATATTTCGGAACAGTTGTTCATCACGGCAATAGCAGCAGCTTGAAAAAACTAATAAACGAAAGACAGTGTGTTGATGTGGAAACTTGCTCTCGGCAGGGATTCCAAAAGTCTAATTTTGAACAAGACAGATATTAGCTTACATGCGCTTCTGGGGATTCCTCCACATTACCACATACCCTGTCAGCTTTCTCTTTTACTTTTTGCTCCCCTACTTCAGGTCTTATATTGGCGAGAAATACCATTCCAAGCTTGCACACCTGCTCAAATTACACGTGAAGGGGAACAACCCCTCAAATACTTTTTGCTCAGACAGGGATTTCTTATTCTTGTTTTCTCCAAGGGGGAATTCACTCGCGTATTCTTCCGTCAACTTCACGCGTAATAATGCGTGATAATCAAATTAAAAATTTGACCACCTTTTTTCAAAATAAAATTTTGTTTGTGTTTCATTTTTTAGTTCGAGCCATTTTTTGGGTTTCAAAATAAAGTTTTTTGAGAAATTAAATTTAGTCCATTCTGTTTCAGGGAAACCGTCTCTTCCGGAAGGAGTTGTACACTTCAAAAATTATTTTAAAAATTTTGTTTACTATAGTTTCGATAGGATTTTCACGCACTGTTCTGTGATCATAAGCATTTTTTGAAAAAATTATTTGACCTTCAAACATGAAGGTTAGCAAATCTGTTGAAATCTGATCTCTGAAAAGTACGGGAAAAATTCTATCGAATGGAAAACAGAATGGACAAAAACTAACTTATCAAAAAAAAAAACAACTATATTTTGTCTTTCACGGCTTCGCAAGCAAAAGTCCTAAACTTTATTTTAACGCAAAGAAGACAAAGAAATGGGTCAGCTTAAAAAAAAATAATTTAAAAAATGAGGAGTCTAATTTTAAAATTGTTTAAAAATGGTTATACACTGGAGTCCCGCTTTACCGGCCGTTCCGGGGGTACCCTCAATGGCCTTGACGGTAAATCGGGACTCTCCAAACAGTAAACAATCAGGGCCGCATGGACCATTCCGGTTGGAGTTTTGTCCCAAAAAATATGTTTTTTGTATTTTTGCCATTTTCGTTTTATAATATCATAATGAACGTGAAAATGTTTGTGTTAGAAAATCAAACTTTATCAAAGCACTGATTTATAAGTATGTACGTACATATATAAGGGTGATCATTTTAAGCGAAGAAAAACATTTTTTCATTTGAAGTAATAAAAAAAAACTACAAATTAAAGCACTCAAAGTGGAACTCTTTAAACTTTTTAAATTGAAGTTTAAAAGTTTTTTAATTGCAAAATTTTGTATTCGAATGCTCAATAATTTACACGTATAAAATGGAAGGTACTAACACTTTCTAATTAAGCAATTTTAAATGAAATGCAGTTGCACCGCAAAATTCAGAATTTTTAAATTTGATAAATTATAGAGTTCAAAGATTCAGATTCAATTCCTAAAATATAAATCCACGTTATCATTTTCAATGCTATAAATTAAAGAATCAATCAATGAACTTTAAAATTTTCAAAGTTGTATCATTGTAAGCAAATTCAAGCTAGAAACATTGCAAATTGAAAAATTAAAATTTTTTAACGGAACACTTTGTAAATTAGAAGTTGAATTACTGGAAATTTCTGATGGAAAATGACTGAAGTAAAAAACATTGATATTAAAAATTATTTATAATAAACTCGTGAAATAAATTATTGTATACTTATTCCAATTTTTAAATAATTTTCACAGTTTTGTAATACATTGATTTAATTAAAATTGAACTATTCACAGATGGATAATAAATGGGTAATTCAAGCATGATTCAATGATTATAAGGGGTACAATGTCAGAATGGCTTTAAAAAAGCGATACTAAATACTTAAATTAAGAAAATTTGTACCTGGAAAGATGTAGAGACACCTGATATCTAGAAATATCCCATGAGATTGCACAGTTTTTTTTAAATTTCGAAGATTGCAAATGATTCCAAGGATATTACAGGATTTCTAGGGATTTTTTGGGATTTCGAAATATGTCACGGTATTTTAGAGAATTAAAAAAATTTCCAAAAATTTCAACTGATTTTAAATATTTCACGAAATTTTTGAAATGAATTAAAATTCTACCTTGGAACAGGACATTTTTCAAAAGAATTATAATTGACTTGGAACCAGGAATTTTCGAAAAAAATTAAAATTGTGGATTGGTACAGGGCATTTTTGAAAGAATTTTAGTTCTTAGTTTAGACGGGATACTTTCGAAAAGAATTAAAATCCTGGATTGAAACAGGGAATTTTTAAAAGAATTCTAATTCTGAGTTTAAACAGGTTATTTTCGAAAAGAAATAACATTCTGGATTGGCACAGGAAATTTTTTTCAAGAATTCTAATTCTTAGTTTAGACGGAGTACTTTCGAGAAGAATTAAAATTCTGGATTGAAACGGAAATTTAAAAGAATTCTAATTCTGAGTTTAAACGGGGTATTTTTGAAAATAATTAAAATTCTGTGTTGAAACAGGAATTTTTTAAAAAGAATTCTAATTTTGAATTTAGACGGTGTACTTTCGAAAAGAATTAAAATTCTGGATTGGAACAGGGAATTTTTAAATTCAAATGAATTGTGAGTTGTAACCAGGAATTTTTGTAAAAAATGATAATTTTGACTTTAAACAAGAATAAGGAATTGGAAATTTAAGTTTAAAAGTAAAAAATTACTCATTTAACTAATCAATCAGTTTTACAATCATTATAAACAATCTCCATAAACAATGCAATGCGGACAATTTTTTCTATAAATAATGGGTTTTATTCATTGTTACTATTTTTAATCGACTAACGCAGCATAATATTAACACTAGACAAACTCGTCAATAGTTAGGTAAAATAAAAAAAAATTGTTTAAAGTCATCCTTTTTGGTTGAAAATTCAAATGATCAATTCAAATTCAATTCAAAATCAATTCAAATGATCAATAAAGTTTTCAGTATTATTTATTTATTTAAGTATTCGATGGTGATAATTAATATATTTAAGAATATCCTGTAATAATTTGTCCAAGCTTTCTAAATTGAAAATATTAATTAAATCTCTAGAAACTTATACCATTAAGAAATTATTTGTTCTTTTATAAAGTTACCTTCAGAAATGGAAAAAAAATTTAGAGATACCTGGAAAAAACCTGAAAATGTCTGAGAATTTTTTTCCAGGATTTTGGTAGACACCTTACTTGAGAAAAATGTCCCATATACGTTCTTTTTAGGGTTTCGTAGCCCTGGGCAGAAACCCTTATAGTTTCGGTCGGATGTCCGTCCGTCGAACTTTTTTCCAAGGAGGGGGAGTGAGGGTAAGAGAGGGGAGTGGAAGTAGGGTAAATTAGTGGGAAGAAGTAAGGGAAGTGAGGGGAAAATGAGGGGAGGGCAAGTAGGTGATGTAGGGGAATTGAGGAGAGGGGAAGTATGGAAAATAAGTAAAATGAGGAGGGATTTGGGGAAGTTAGGTGAAATGAGGGCTTGGGAAGTAGAGGAAGTTAGGGGAGGGGAAGGGAGGGGAAATTGTGGAGGCAAACTAGGATAAATGATTAGAAGTAAGGGTGAGTAGGGGTGGGAAATTGAGCGCTTGGGAATGAAAGTGTTAGCAAAGAAAGCGAATAGAGGAGGAAGTAGGTGTTGCAGGGAAAATGAGGGGATGGGAAGTAGGGAAAATAAAGAGAGTGAGGTTGGTAGGGAGGGTAAGTTAAGGAGGGAAACTAGGAAAAATGATCAGATGTGAGGGTGAGTAGGGGTGGGGAATTGAGCGCTTGGGAACGAAAGTG
>CAKNYM010042902.1:5233-34242 GCA_932195095.1 Andricus curvator | reverse complement strand
GAGTAGGGGTGGGGAATTGAGCGCTTGGGAACGAAAGTGTTAGCAAAGGAAGCGAATAGAGGAGGAAGTAGGTGTTGTAGGGAAAATAAGGGAATGGGAAGTAGGGAAAATAAGGAGAATAATAAGGGTGGAAGGGAGGGTAAATTAAGGAGGGATACTCGGGAAAATGATTAGAAGTGAGGGTAAGTAGGGGTGGGGTATTGAGCGCTTTGGAATGAAAGTGTTAGCTAAGGAAGCGATTAGAGGGGGAAGTAGGTGATATAGGGGAAATGAAGGAATAGGAACTAGGGAAAATAAGGTGAATGAGGGGGAGTAGGGGAATTGAGGGGAAATTATTAGAAATGAGGATGAGTGGTGGTGGGGAATTGAGTGCTGGTCAAGGGAAGTGTTAGCTAAGGAAGCGAGGAAAGGAGGAAGCAGTGGAGAAAGTCGTTGGGGAAGGAATGGTGAAGGGTGAAGTGAGGAGTGGGGAAGTAGGGGTGGGAAAGTATGGGAGGGGAAGGTTTGCACGACTTAATTAACGTCTTAACACGCTAAAAAACCCTTTTTGTTGGAGCGCGGCGCCTACTTTGACTAATTTTTACTAATTTATAATATTTTGTTTATAGGTTTCCATTTTACTACGAGATAAAAATTATCTTGGTATTATGGCTATTGAGTCCAGCGACAAATGGGTCGAGTATTCTCTACCGTCGTTTTGTTCATCCAGCTCTCAGTCGTCGAGAGGCAGAAATCGACGAAGCTCTTGCTCGAGCCACTGAACAAGGTTACACCGCTGTTTTACACTTGGGCAGCAGAGGTGTAAACTATGCCACCACTGTTCTTATGCAGACTGCAATAAAGGTAAACGTTTTTGAACCACTCAAATCTTAATAACTTTTCTTATACCAAAGCAAAGCAAGCGCACGTTTGATTTCTTACATTTTAATTTTTTTTTCGTTTTGTAAAATACCATAAAATGGGGCTTCGTCGGACATAAGGGCTAAAGCGGTAGACTTGGTTTTTATCCAGAAAAAAGTAATATCGATTCATAAAATAGAAAATGCCGGGTGTTCCGGTGACCCAGTGTGGACGCAGGCCAGGGAAAACCTGGAAACCAGGGAAAAATCAGGCAATTTCATTGGTCAGGGACAGTCAGGGATTTTGAAGAAAAAATGGTAAAAGTCAGTGAATTTCTGCAAGAAGCACTTTAAGTAACTGTCAAGCATACTCAGAGCTGCCACACAGTCACTTTTAGTCACTTTTTTTTTAAATCACATTTTAATTCGTTTTTTAGTAACATTTTTAAATGAAAAGATCACTTTAGTCACTTTTTGAAATTAAAATATTATTTTAGTGACTTTTTTTTAATGAAAAGATAACTAATCACATTTCTTTCTATAAATTAACCCATGGGTTAACCACTTTTAAATTCAGGTCTGTCTATACCTGTTTCTGATTTTTCTTCAGTTCTCTTTAAATCTTGTGGGCTATTTCAAAACATACCAAGAAATTTTTAATAGATTTTAATCATTTTAAGGGATTTTAAAGATTTTTCGTTTTTTTTTGTTGTTAAATTCCCAGGAATTCTCAAGAGCTTTAATACGTTTCAAGGGATTTCAAAGGATTTGAAATATTTGAAGGTACTTTAGAAGATTCCAAGGTTTTTTCAAGAGCTTTAAAAGGTTTAAAGGGATTTGAAAAGACTTCAAAGAAATTTTGAAATCAAGAGATTTCAAAAGATTTTAAAGGATTTGAAATATTTAAGAGTATTTTTAAAATTTTCAAGGAATTTTCAAGAGATTTAATAAGTTTCAAGACTTTTCAAAAGATTTCAAATGGATTTAAAATATTTTAGGGTATTATTAAAAATTCAAAATAATTTTCAGGAGCTTTACAAAATTTCAAGGAAATTTAAAAGATTTTAAAGGATTTGAAATAGCTTAGGGTATTTTAAAATATTCCAAAGAATTTTTTATTGATTTCAGTAATTTAATGGGTTTTCAAAGGATTTTTATATATTTTAGTATATTTTATAAGATTCCAAGACATTTTCAAGAGCCTTAACAAGTTTCAAGGGATTTCAAAAGATTTCCAAAGATTTCAAATGATTTGAAATATTTTAGGGTCTTATAAAAGATACCAAGGCATTTATAGAGCTTTAAAAAATGTCAAGGGATTTCAAAAGATTTTGAAGGATTGGAAATATTTTAGGGTATTTTAAAAGATTCCAAGGAATTTTCAATTGATTTCAGTAATTTAATGGGATTTGAATAAATAATCAGATTTTATGTAATTTCACAGCATTTTATAATATTTTAATAAATTTAAAAGAATTTATTCACAAGAGTTGAGGGATTTCATAGGATTTTAAAGATTTCAAGAGATTTCAAGGTAATATCAAAGATTTTAAAGAATTTTATAATCTTTTTAAAAATTCCAAGGAATTTTCAATTGATTTCAATCATTTGAAGGGATTTTAAAGATTTTAGGGCATTTAAAAATATTCCAAAGCTTTTTCAACAGCTTTAAAACGTTACAAGGGATTTCAAAATATTTCAAAGGGATTTAAAATATTTTAGTGTATTTTTCAAAATTCAAAAGAATTTTTACGAGCTTAAAAAAATTTCAAGGAAATTGAAAAGAGTTTACAGGATTTGAAATACTTTAGGGTATTTTAAAAGATTCCAAAGAATTTTCAATTGATCTCAGTAATTTAATGGGGTTTCAAAGGATTTTAAATATTTTAGTATATTTTATAAGTTTCCACGGGATTTTCAAGAGCTTTACAAGGTTTTAAGGGGTTTCAAAAAATTTCAAAGGGATTTGAAATATTTTAGGGTATTTTAAAAGATTCTAAGACATTTTCAAGAGATTTAACAAATTTCAAAAGATTTGAAATATTTTTGGGTATTTCAAAAGATTCCAAGGCATTTTCAATAGATTAAAAATATTGCCAACGATTTCAATGATTTTAAGGGATTTGAAAAAATGTTCATGCGGTTATAAAGAATTTCCTAGGATTTTGGAAGATGTGGAACGATTTCACAAGACCTACATATGATTTCATAAAATTGTACGGGATTGTGTAATATTTTAATAGTATTAAAAGAATGTATTCACAACAAGTGAGGGATTTCGTAGAGTTTCAAAGATTTGAAGAGATTTTCAAATATTTTTTGCAATTTATTAATTTAAATTCATTTGAAATTCACCCTGAATTTTTTTAATTCTTTTGACTTCTTCGGAATTCTCTTGAATTTTTCGAATTTATTTGAATTCTTATAAAATCTCTAAATTCTACTCAATTCAGTGGATTTCTTAAACTTTTTATTTCACTCATCAAGTCTTTTTAACTCACTTTGAATTCCGCATTTCATCAAATTCTTTTTGAATTTCCTTTAATTTTTCTAAGCTCATTTCAATCTTACTGAATTTTCGACTGAATTCAATGCATTTTTTCATATTTCTGGAATTGTTTTCAATTGACTTAAATTTTGTTCAGATTCACCTGAAAATTTTAGGCATTTCATCGACTTCTTCTCATTTCCTTTAAATTCCTTTACATTCACTCATATTTTACTGAAATTAATTCAATTTTTTGGATTTTTAAATTTTTTCCAATTTATTTGAATTCCTTGGAATTTAACATGAATTGTTTAAAAGTAAAAAGAACATTAGTCAATTTTAGTCACTATTTGGGTTAGAACTTGATCACTGTTTCAAGTAAATTAGTTTGCGACAGTCGTGAGAATAATACATTAAAATTTATTTTAAATTGTTTTAATCGATTTATGTAAGATTCTATTTAAAAAAATGTCACAAGATTAGAATTTTGGTCTTAAAATATTATTGGTCAGGGAAAATGAAAAATTAGTCAGGCAAAAATCAAGGAAAAGTCAGAGAGTTTTGAAAATGAAGTTTTGCGACCATCCTGCTTTACCCCACATTGTCCCGCTTAGCCCCGTTTTACGGTAAGTAGTATACATAGCATTAGTTATTATAATTTTAAAAAAAATATTTTTTGCCTTATTATTCCTTGAATAACTGAATTTTCAAGCTTGCACATTACAACATTGCTTGCGACTAATTTGTTTGCGTTTCTTTTCATTTTGTTTTCTTGCACTGACAACACGATCCTTTCACACTGATCCTGCATCATGTCGCCCGTCGTCGCGTATAACTAAACCCAATCAACGCAACATTATCTAACCACCGCCACCATTAATCAACGCCTGGAGTTTTGATTTACTGACAAGAACAGAATTTGCCGAATGTCTCCCCAAACGCAACAAAGAGTATCCTCCCTGCCAGCCAATCAGAATCGGCGCTTTCTAGCTTAGCCAGCCCCAAGGAAACGCCGCCAAAGGAGTCCAAGAAAGATTCCCCAGACGGTGTGCGCACACGTAGAAGACGCATTAAAAGCGACAATAACCCCGTAGTAAAGATCGAGTCCATTTCATCCACCACCGATCCTTCCACGGACGAGGATTTTGAATTGGAAAACGAAATCGAAAACGAAAACGATCAAGCCTTGATCCAAGATCCCGATTTTAAAGTTCCCAAGAAGAGGGCTCGCAAACCCAAAAAGGAACGTGCACGATCTACTTCCAGAAAACGAAAAACCAGATCCACGAAGGACGATAAAAGCGATCCTGAATTTAGCGATGTAGTCGATTTTGATTAAATAGATCGGGTCGAATCCACTTCTCTTGTGCATTAACAATAGCAATATTTCTGGATTCGTGGAATCGAATTTTGTTCCTTCAGATATAACACGAGTTCTAAAGTCAAAGTCACGTTATTAGTAAAATTTTAGACGCCAAGAAAACTGGATTTTGAGTTGCGGCGCGTCAGTTTCGGACTGATATAGATCTTCCGAGTCCAAATATTTTACCACGCAGGTTTGAGACCTCATATTGACTCATTTAAACTTATGAGACTTTAGATTATTTTAAGTATTTATATATAGAAGAAACTGGTCTATCTTTAGGACCCGTTCTTTACATACATTTCCTTATCGAGTGAACTGATAAATCACTTTGATGAGATTAAAGAGAAATTTAGAAATAATGTCTACATGTGATATAGCCCGTTCGCTACTATTTGAAAGCTTGTAATGATAACTAGTAATGTAATCTTCTCAAGACTCTGAGATATATTTTTAGTTACTTCAAAGATTTACAGTTTAATTTGCTTTTATTAAAGATTTACACCCATTTCAATAATCCCAGAGTCTCAGCAGAAGGATTACCATGCTTCCTGAACATCCATCCAATTTGTTACGAATGTTTCTCTACAAGCTACGAATCAATTGAATCAAATATTAAATTGTAGATTTGCGAATGTGCGGGCACAAGTTACAATCATCAAGAGACTTTCAAAGTATTTTTTTTCAACTTTGAGCTCATATAGGAAGACTGACTTTAACGGGTGTACAACGAATCTTCTCTTAAATATCTTACTTTTCATTGATGTAACTTACAATTTGAAATTATCAGTTATTCATCACAGCGGTGCTTTAGTAACTATGAGTTACCTGTCCATAATAATTGGAATGATCAAAAATCGTTGTATTTATTTTAAGAGAGGTTTAATTGAAATTCTTTAGTGACAATTACTTGGGTGCCTATGATTTTGCGCCGTAAATGTTTTTAAACTACTTATGTAACTCTAAATTAGTCTGTATTCTAAGACGAGTGAGACAAATACCAAGTGCCACTTTTGTGCCTTTTGCATTACTACATATGTATTTTTACCTCTCTTGAGTACTTTGTCTAATGTTACCTACAGTAGGCAGTGAGTTAGGTCGCGATTTACACACATAGACGTGCATTTAATGTACGAATATCTACTGGTCACACTAGGTTTTAAGGAGTTTTTATACCTGATCCCAAAGATCTTCAGAATTATGAGTGCTTTTTTGTGAATAAATTCGTTTCATTAACTCAAGTGCTTCATTTTATTCCACTAGATTAGGGCTTGTACGTATAATACAGGCCTCGGACTCATCACACTATTTGACACTTTTTTTTTAACAATTGCACTATTTTGCTACTATTTCTTTACTTTTCCTTGAAAAATATTTTTGAACTTCTTCGCTGATTAGCAAAAATATACTGTCCGTCATCTCAACGAATCAGAACATACCAGAAAATTGATTGGGGCCGTGCATCAATTACGTAAACTTTTTACATTCTCATTCTAATGAGAAGGTATTGGTTTTATGTAAAATTTGACATAGTCGGTTTTCATCAAATCTCCACGTTTTGAGACCCCCTGAGCTAGAAAAAACGATTTTTACCAAGGTGTCTGTCTGTCTGTAGTCTGTCTGTCTGTCTGTCTGTCTGTAGCCACGATAACTTTCGAAAAAATGATCAGATTTGATTGAGCTTCGGCACACTTTTTTATGGCCGAAAAATAGAGAACGAGTTCGTTAACCAGCTATTTTGGATGAAAATCCAAAAAGTGAGCACATTTTGAAAATTTTTGAGACCACTTTTTTGGAAGATTTGAAAATTCTATGTACGGTTATTAGTAGTACGCAAAATGACGAACAAAATATTCTTATGACTTTTCGTGATAAAAAAAAAATTACTGGAGTTATAGCATTTTCAAAATTCCAAAAAAACAAACGAAAATGAACATTTTAAGCCGAAAAACGCACGATATGAAAAAAAGTCAAGAGGAGAAAAACGTTGCTTTTTGAACACCCTATAATATTTTCATAACAACTTTTTGAATTTTTTGAAAAATAAAAAATTCAAATTTTGATCGCACAAAAAATTAATGAAAAATCAAAAAAGCCATTTTGCTGTCAAACTATGCAAGATACCAGAAAAGATCATCTCACCAAAATTGTGCACCTAAAAAAGATCTACAAATTTCTTATCATTCACTTTTTGATATGACGCGCAGTTTTTGTTTTATTCGTAAAAAACAGCATTGAATATAGAAAAATCAAATTTTCAGACTAATATTACCAGCTACGAAAAAATGACTGAAACAAAATTTGTTCATCCAAGGAAGAGGTACAAATTTATTGTGACTCATGTTTCGATAGGATGCGTGGTTTTTGTTTCATTCGTGAAAATAACATTGACAGTAAAAAAAAATCAAATTTTTGAAAAAACAATGCAAGGTACGAAAACATATGAATGAACAAAAATTGTGCATTCAAAAAAGACTTACAAACCCGTAATCAATTTTTGTGGTAAGAATATATTCAAAATGAAAAAATTAACTTTTTTGATAAACGGCACAAGCTAAAATAAAATGTTAACTAATAAAATTTGTCGCCTGAATTATATCATTACTTTTCATTTGAAATCAAATACCAATTTAGTAATTTGTATATGAAGAACATATAACACGAAGCACAAAGTGCGCGCTCAGTGTATTTACCAAATCGCACGCCGTAAGTGCGCTCAAACTTTTTTGTTTCTATCATACGGTTCAAATGATTTTCAAATCAAATATCGAGCGCGAAGCGCGAGTGTCTGGATGAGAATGTGTTCCTTAAGGTCGATAGAACCTTGAGTAAATAAAGTTCCTTTTCAGTTTAAAATAAAAACAAATTTAACAATCACTTAATATGTAGAGGTTTTGATAATTTTATAATATTTGCAAACAAACTTTTTCTTTTCATCGAAGTCGAACACGAAGTTCAAAAATCTAGAGGAGCCGAGCGTAAAGCGCGAGGTGAATACATAATCGAGCGCGAAGCGCGAGATAAATATATGATCGAGCGCGAAGCGCGAGATCCAACAGTCGCGCGCCCTAGGCGCGCTCAAACTTGCGAGCGAAGCGAGCCGCGCGCGAAGCGCGCAATGAGAATGTGCCCGCGAAGCGGGCAGATTTTTTTTGTTGAAATTTTCTCATTTTACGTAATTTTTGCCGACTACATGTTTTTCGTGAATTTATTTAGGGGTTATTCAAAAATAGCATTAGACGATTGGGGCGGGGAAGCTGAATTTTCAACGAAAAAATATGAATTATCTACAAAAAATGCAATGTTTGATATTATAACCAAGAGAAGATTTTCATTTTAAATCGAAAACAGTTAATTGAACCAAAAAGAACGAATTTCCAACGAAATTGTTGAATCCTCAACCAAACAGATTGTCAAACAAACAGTTACATTTTCAACCAAAAAGATAAATTTTCGACACGGAAGATTAATTTTCTGCTAAGAAAGATTAATTCTCAACAAAATACATAAATTTATAACCAAATAGTTGAATTTTCAAGCAAGAAAACTAATTTTCTACCAAAAAGACGAATTTTCAACAAATTACAAAAAATTGTCCACTTAATAGTTTGAAGAATGGATGTGATGCTAGTACAAATTTTATTTGATTAATATTTAGTTTATATTTTTTTCAACAAAACAGTTTAATTTTGTACCAAATAGTTTAATTTTCTATCAAATTATGGAATTTTAAAGCTAAAAAGACAAATTTTCTACAAAACAGTTGAATTTTCAACCTGAGAATATGAGCTCTCACTGGAAAAGTAAATTTTTAACTCATCAATTGAATTATCAACAAAAAAGTTAAACGAATTTCCAACAAAATACTTTAATCCTCAACTAATACACGTTGCTTTTGATTTGATTGATTTTGAAACAGTTGCGCTTTTAACAAACAAAAAAATTATTTTCTACAAAAAAAGGTATTTTCAACAGAATACATAAATGTTCAACCAAATAGTTCAATTCTCTACGAGATTCTTGAATTTTCGAGTCGAAAATACGAATTTTCTACAAAACAGTTATGTTTTCTACAAAACAATTGAATTTTCTACAAAACAATTGAATTTTCTACAAAACAGTTGAATTTTGAAGAAAAAAGTTTATTTTCAACCCAAACAGATTAATTTTCAACTAGAAAGTTGTATTTTTAACAAAAATGTGAAAATTTTACAGAAATAAGTAAATTATCAAACCAGAAAGATAAATGTTCAACTATCAAATTACTATCAAATTGTTGAATTTTCAATCCAAAAAGAAAAATACGAATTTTCAACGAAACAATTGAATTTTCAACCGTGAAAGATGACTTTTTAACAAAATTGTTCAATTTTCAACAAAATAATTCAATTTTTAACCAAATAATCAAATTTTTAACCAAAAAATATGAATTATTAACTAAAAATTTAATAGTAGACTTTTCAACTGAAAAGAATGAAGTTTCAACTAAACATAGTTAGATTTTCTTATTGGGTTCTATTATTTCAGTTCGCATTTAAGTAGAAAAACGAGAAAAAGATGAGAATAGGGAAAAGGCTGTGACGCCTGCCATAAATAAATAGGGATTTTGATAATTTATAGACAAATAATAACATTTTAAATAAAAATTGAGGTTCATTTTTAATAATTTAAAATATGAGGTCAAAAAAATGGAAATTTTTCTTTAAAAAATCATGTTAATTTTCCATTGCACGCTTTTTGAATACTTGAAAAATTTTATGATACTTTTTTGACACTATTTTTTCAAATTTGTGACACTACACTACTTTTGATCTCTGAAGTGAGTCTGAGGCCTGATCATAGATTAACATATGGGTAATTCCAAAAGTTTTTTTCAACATCGGATGCGCGACCTATTATTTTTCAAATAATAGGTGCTCCCCCCTCCCCCCAAAGTATTAAATTTTCGAATCAGAACTTTCCGCGAGTTTTTTTTTTTAATTTAATTTTTTCGCCAATTTTGTTTTTCGTTTCAAATCTGCTTAAAACTTTAGACAATAATAAAAAAGATTTTTTTATAAATCTATACAAGGCGTGTGTGTTAATAAATTTAATTTTCAAAGAATAAAGCCAATTTACCGAACTGAGCATAATTAGTGCTTAAATTACCATAATGTATTCCATTAAACATAACAACGCTGAAAACATGTTTTTTTAGGCTCGAAAATTTTTCATTTATTATACAATTTTTTTACAACAATCACACTATTTATTGTTTAATCATGCATATAGTATACAAACTCTCTCGTGTTAGCAAAGTAAACGTATTAAGTCGAGAAAAAAAACCTTTTTATCAAAAAACACCCAAATTCTGCATTTGTCAATATTATTAATAATAATTATTGCAATTATAATTTTCTTATCACTGTAATATTATGAAACAAATTGCTTATAAAATAAGAATAATCTGAAAATAATAAAACTTATAAAAAATCAGCTTTTAACAAATAATTTGTGTATAAACCATTTTTTTGATTGAATGTTAATATGTTTCTCCATCAAATTCAGTATTGAGAAGAACCGAAAAAACCATGTTGAAAAAATGTTCATTTTTGATATATATTTTTAGGCTAAATCGTATAATGTTTTTTTTTCATAGATTCGGTTAAAGTGTAAATTGTCCCATTAATTATTTGGAAAAAACTGCTGGGTAAATTATTTTTTTTTTCTTTAAAAAAATTCCTTTATTCGTTAAAAAATTAATTTATTAACACACACGCATTTTATCGCGAAAAAAAAAATGAAAGTCAAAACTGGTTTCAAGTCAAAATTGATTTTTTTTGGAAAAGTATTGATTATAGAGAAAAATGTTGAACACAAAATAGTTGTGGGTTTCAAGATTGTTGAGCTTGTTATAAAAGTGCATTATGAAAAATCAACAGCCTTCTTGGTAAATTAGAAACACTGCTAGCAACTTTTTTATCATCGCAAAAATTAGTGTCATTCTTAAACTATTGACTACATAAAAAAAAGTTTCACAGAGCAAATATGTAATTTATTGAGATCTACATTTTTTGTGTACAATATTTTTCTCTGAAATCCATATCTTTTAAGGTATTGTTCGTTCTTTGCCCAAAATCATAAAAAATCGGCGTGAGTTTCATTTTTGGTCGATTTGATCAAAAAAGAATAAGTAATATGTAGAATATTTGCATATAAAATATTTATCATTATTTATGAAAAAAGCTTTCAAAATAAATCATAAAAACCGTGAAAAGGCGCTTCAAAAATGTGATGTACTTCAGACATTAAAATGTATGAATTTACATATAATATTCACATATAAAGTTCGGAATATAGGAATTAAATTCAGTGAATTTAAACAACTTTGAAGCCATTAAACTTTAAAATCGGTTATGAATTGCCTTTTTCATGCAGGTTTGAAAATAAAAGCAATATTGACGAAAAAATTAAATTTCAAACAAAAAATTTACGTAAAGTTCTAATTCAAAAAATCTAATACTTCGTTTTTGTGGGTTCTTGGGGACCTACTATTAAGAAAAAAATCGACAGCTAAATCGCTGGTTAGAATTTAAAAAATCTTTAGAATGACCCATATTAATAGAACTTGAACTTTAAAGCTTTACATTCGCTGCTTATTAATTTCTAATCAGTTAGACGATTACTGAAAAAATTAATAAATAATAAATAATTTGTCTGGTACAAACTCATACAATACTCGTCAGTAGTTAATTTTTTTCTAAAACACATAGTATTCAAGGATATAATATTTTAAATACACTTATTGTGTGAGACGAGTAAGAGTATTTATTAGTCTCCTTCGCACTGGTGACGGCAGATAACACATTAACACTTTTTTGTTGGTAAGGCTTTTTTTATTTCGTTTATTTTTTTTTTGAAGTACACGTATATTGCGATTTTGAATTTGGTCATTAATAATGAAATTCTTACAGGGAGGAGGTGGTCTTGTTCAACAGTTACGAAAAAGTTACAGTCTCAGTGACTTAACAGGAGAGAAGGAGGACGAAAATAGAAACACACCGAACTCTCACGACGAAACGGACATGGAAGGTATTATTCTTGGATAACATTAAAAAGTATATATATAGAATTTTAATCAGATAGTTCAATTTTCAACCGAAAACTTGAATTGTCGACCAAGAAAATTATTTTTCTACTGAAAAAGACGATTTTTCAACAAAATACATGAATTTTCAACGAAATAGTTGAATTTTCAACTAAAAGAGTTCATTTTTAACCAAATAGTTGAATTTTCAACTAGAGATGAATTATCAACCAGGACGATTCATTTACAACTGATAAAGATGATTTTTCAAAAAAATACATGAATTATCAAATAAGTAGTGGAATTTTCGACTAAAAAAGGTAAATTTTCGACCAAAGATATGAATTTTGCAACTAAAATGATGATCCTTCAACTAGAATAGTTAAATTTTCAGTAAAAAAATATTTATAAACCAAAAAACGGGTTTTCAACGAAATAGTTAAATTTTCAGACAAAGAGATGAATTATCAACCAAGAAGATTCATTTTCTACTGAAAAAGACGATTTTTCAACAAATCACATGAATTTTTTATGAAGTAGTTGAATTTTCAACTAAAATAATAAATTTTAGACCAAATAGTTAAATTTTCAACTAAAAAGGATACATTTCCCACCAAAATTTGAATAGTTCAATTTTAAATTCAAAAATTAATTTTCAATAAAAAAACGATTATTTAAGAAAATAGTTCATTTTTAATCAAAGAGTGAATTATCAACCAAGAAGGTTCAGTTTCTATTGAAAAGACGATTTTTCAACCAAATAAATGAATTTTCAATGAATTAGTTGAATTTTCGACTAAGAAATATAATCTTTCAACCAAATAGTTGAATTTTCAACTAAAAAGGAGAAATTCTCCACCAAAAATTGAACAATTAAATTTTCAGTCCAAAAATTAATTTTCAAACAAAAAAAAAAGAAAGACTTTTCAACAAAATAGTTAAATTTTCAACCAAAGAGATGAATTTTCAACTAAAATGATGGATCTTTAACTGTAATAGGTCAATTTTCAGTTCAAAAATAAATTATTAACAAAAAAAGGGATTTCTTATAAAATATTAAAACTTGCTTCCAAAGAGATGAATTCTCAACGAACAATGTAATAGTTTATAAAAAAGATTTTAATTTTTAATTAAACACAGTTGAATCCAACCGAAAATGACGAATTTTCAATAATTTTAACAAAATTGATTAATTTGAACAAGCAGATTAAGTTTCAACCAAATAGTTTAATTTTTAAACCGAAAACATGATTTGTTAACCAAGAAGATTAATTTCCTCCCGAAAAAGACGAATTTTTAACAAAATACATGAATTTTCAACTAAATAGTTGACTGTTTAGCTCAAAAAGATAAATTTTCAACAAGAAAGGGAATTCTTATGTTTTCAATTGAAAAACTAAATTTTTTACACAAAAAAAAGGAATTAAAAAAGATACTTAAATTTTCAACCAAAGAGATGAATTTTTAACTAAAATGATGCATCTCCAACCAAAAGATAAATTTTTTACAAGGTAGTTCACCTTTCAACCAAATAATTACATTTCCAAGAAAATGTACTTCCAACCAAGAATATTAATTTTCTACCTAAAAAGACAAATTTTCAACAAAACACATTAATTTTCAACAAAAAGACTCAATGCTCAACAAAATAGTTGTTTTATTTATCTAAGTAGTTAAATTTTCTACCAAAAAAATTACTTTTTCACAAAATTGTTGAATTTTCAAGACAAATTTTCAACAAAAGACTTGAATTTTAAACCAAGTAGTTACATTTTCAACTGAAAAATATCAATTTTTAACTAAAAAGTTAAATTTTCAACTAAGCGGATTTTCTACCAATAAAGAAATTTTTTTAACAAAATACATTAATTTTCAACCAAAAAGTCGAATTTTCAACTGAAGATTAAATTCCAATCAAAAATGGAATAAAGAAAATAATTTTCAAACAAAAAAAGGAATTGTCAACAAAAAGAAATTCATTTTCCAGCAAGAATATTAATTTTCTAACAAAAAATACATAAATTTTCAGCTAAAAAATTCATTTTTAACAAAAAAAAAAAACAACGAATTTTCAACAAAGTGGTTCAATCTTTCACCAAACCAAGATAAGGTATATTTTCAGTTAAAAATTAGCTTCCAATCAAAGAAAAAGAATTTTTAATAATATAGTTGAATTTTGAAAAAAGTAGATTCATGTTCAACCAAATAGTTGAATTTTCAACAACAAAAAAATGAATTTTCAATAAATTGTTTTAATTTAGTAACTGTTGAAAAGCCCTTTGCATTTGCATTAATTAATAATTGTACAAGAAATTGTTGATAAATTAGTCTGCAATCAAGAGAATGTTTTGAAATTGAATTTAATTGACAGAATTTTTTTTAAGTACACCTAGAGTTTTCTTAATGTAGACCTGGCAACTTGCAAAAGACATGGAATTTAAAAAACCGGACTTCTGTAGCTACCCTGAAAGAGTTCTAGTGAAATTTAAACAACCCTATACAGTGGGTTCAAAATACAAAATTTGTAAAAATCGAGAATGGCTAGTGGCTATGTGTTATTGCAAATACGAGACTTTAATGACTTTTTGAAATCAAAAATGGTTCTTCGGTGTTGCAATGATGTCAAACATTGTTTATTTTGTAAATTAAAAGAAAAAATCACTGAGTACGAAAATTAGGGCAATTTTTTTTATGTACAGTATTTGATATTTAGCGCTAATGAAAAATTAATATTAAATACATATGACTTTTATTTAAGTTTTAATTTTTTTAGTCTAGTGCAACTAAAGACATGCCATACATGAAATTAAGAAAAAATCATTTTTGAATAAAAAATAATTTAATTTAAAAATTGTCATTTTTGCTAATTTTCAAAATTTTGGAACTTAAAAAAAGTTATGTGTTTTTAATTTTAATTTTTTATTAGGATTCAATATCAAAAACTGTATAGATAAAAAATTACCTTTATTGACGAAAGTGGAAGAAAAAGGTAATTCTACTCGACCCTGAAGCTGAAACCCTATTAAAACAATGAAATTAATAAGAGACTGAAATTAAAAGGACTGTCATGGCAAAAAACGATTTTTCTTGTCCATAAATGCCTAAATAATGCAATTAATTATAAAAGTTGTTTAAAGAAGTCATAAAATTTATTACCTAAATACGAATGTTGATGAAATTTTCATGGAGTTCCCAACTGAAAGGACTGACATTGAAAAAATCGAATTTTTCCCTCGATAAATGCCCGAATAATGCATTTGTTAATTGAACTTGTTTATAGTATAATATAAAAATCATCTTAGGAGAAATTGGCTCCATTATAATATTGTTTCCATCCAAATTTTTTGCGAGCAAACTTTAAAAAACGTCCAATTATCGAAGATTATATTAAATACACTTTCAACAAATAATTTGTTTATAAATTTTTCTTTTGTTTATTATTTCATGACAAAATATCTTCAACTAATGTTATTCTATGAAACATAGTTTTGTTTAGGTAACAGTTTTTGCATTAATCACGAGCCAACGGCCATACCACGCTGAAAAAACCAGTTCTCGTCAGATCACTGAAGTTAAGCAGCGTTGGGCGCGGTTAGTACTTGGATGGGTGACCATTCGAGAATACTGCGTGCTGTTGGCATATTATGGGTGTGGTGAGCCCACACTTGTAGTTATTTACTACATGAAACTATCCACCTAGAAACATTACCCAAATCGGGTAGTGTCACGCCTGCCCTGAAAGGGAAATGGCTTAATGGTATACTACTACTACTAGCAACGCCAAGTAGAAAAAATGACCATTTTTTTCGTCATAATTTTATCAGCTTTTTCAAATTTTTTACGTCCAAATCAGTCACGATTTTTCGCCTTTACGTTATTTTGAACCAAAAAAGTCATTTTTAGGGTTTTGTAGCCCCAGGCAGAAACCCTTATAATTTCGGTCGGGTGTCCGTTCGTCCGTCGTAATTTTTTCCAAGGTGGGGATGGGAGAGGAAGTGAGGAAAACTTAGGGTTGGGAAAGTAGTGGAAGTTAGGGGAATTATGGGCAGAGAAGCATGGGAAATGAGGGGAAATAATGAGTGGGAAGTAGGGGAAATGAGGGGAGGGAAGTAGGGGTAAGTGAGGGCAGTGGAAGTAGGAGAGATCATGGGAAATGGGATAGGGAAAGTAGGGTAAATGATGGAAGGGGTACTATGGAAGTGAGGGGTAATGATATGAGGAGAAGTGAGGGAAAATTAGGGGTGGGAAAGTAGTGGAAGTTAGGGAAACTATGGGCGTAGAAGTAGAGTAAATGAGGGGAAGTAATGGGAGTGTAAGTACGGGAAATCTGGGGAAATTATGGGAGGGTAAGTAGGGGGAATGAGGGGAAATTATGGGAGGGGAAGTAGGAGAAATGAGAGGTAGGGGGAATAGGGAAGGGAAAGTAGGGGGAAGTGAGGGGAGTGGAAGGAGGAGAGGTTATGGGAAATGGGGTAGGGTAAATGATAAAAGGGGAATTAGGGAAGTGAGGGGAAATGAGGGGAGGGGAAGCAGGAGAAGTGAGTGTAAGGAAGGGAAGTAGGGGAGGGGACTGTTAGCTGCGGGAGCAAGGAGAGGGGGAAGTAGTGGAGGAAGAATTTGGGTAGGGGTGTGGAAAGGGTGAAGTGAGGGGAGGGTAATGAAGGAAATGTATTGGGATTAGGGGAGGGAAAGTATGAGAGGGAGAGGTTTGAACGACTTGATTAACGTCTTAATAGGCTACGAAACCCTTTTTTGAGGGCGCGCGGCGCCTACTTTGACTAATTTTTTCCCCACTGTGCACCGTAGGACTATTTTTGATTTAAAAAATCATTGGAGATTTTATTTGTAAAAAAACAAGCAACTTCTCAGCATTAGCCATTTTTGGTGTTAAAAAAATGTTGTATTTTTGGCCCATTCTACTTTTCAGTAAAGAAATATAATTATACTTTGTTTTCCAGTCGAACCTCGTCGAAGAGAACGTGTAGGCAGGAGAGGATATAGTCCTAGGAGAACTCAATCTTCTCATAACAGAGTCGATATGTACTTCTCAGAAGTAGATGTTGAAGTAATACAGCCAAGGTCTAAGGAGCCTATAGTTAGTTTAAAGTAAGCACTAGTTCACATTTCTTAATTTTCTAATTCAGATACATACACTCAGCTCCCGATATAAGAAACCACCGGTTTACGATATTCCTAGAATTTATGTCCTCGGCAGTTTCATGATAAGGGGAGCCGCGGGACCGAGAGAGGCGGTGCTCAGTCAAGCGTGACAAACAGTATGGGGGCCGCACTCTCATCGCATTAGTTGCATCAGGATGCGTCATGCGTCCAAATACAGCGGAAATGGTTCATGACGCTCTGTCTGTTTACGTTTTGATTCCCCCGATTTAGGATCAAGGACACTGCAAGCCGTGCCCGAAACCGTTCTTATATCGGGAGTTCAGTGTATTTAGTTCGTTAAATCTATCAATTAATAACCCAATCATCTGTTCAGTAATATTAGATCATCTGAAGACATATCTAGTGGATACAGCAGTGGCGAGGCCCTACACAATAATCGAGGATCCACTCATAGTGAAGCTCTCGTCAGGACAGCGAGTGTCGGTGGAAGAACGCGACTTAAGCCACGTTCGACCACGAAAAAAGCACCCGAGGTCAGTTTTGACACCAGTCACTTTGGCCGAGCTTTTGGCTCAAGACCTAAGACAGGGTTGCTACAAAATCCTAAATTTCCTGACTTTCCCTTACTTTTCCTTGCCCAATTTTTTATTTTCTCTGACCATTCTACATTTTTCTTTTATGTCGATAAACAATCTTACATCTAGGAGATCAGTAATGTTATCACAAAAAAATTTGTTTCTAATTAATATTTTAAGCACTTTCAACACAACAGTCATACAGAATTTTGTAATGTGTCACCCCACAAACTACGTAGGACATACGTAAAATACATGAATTTTCAACCAAATAGTTGAGTTTTCAATTCAAAAAGATCAGTTTTGAACCGCAAATGGAAGAATGAAAATTTTTATTTTAAACAATTAGTTTTAAAACAGGAAAAAAGGAATTTTCAACAAAATAGTTAAATTTTCAACCAGAAAAATCAATGTTCATTCAAATAGTTGAATTTTCAACCCAAAATATGAATTTTCTTCCAAAAAAGTCATTTTCAACCAGTTCTATAAAAAAGATCGATTTTCCAACGAGAATGGAATAGTTACATTTTCAATTAAAGAAATTAATTTTTAACTAAAATGAATCTTCAACCAGAAAAATAAATTTTTAACCAAAAAATACAACTTTTCCACAAAATACATGAATTTTTATCTAAAAAAAAAAGATAAATTTTCAGTTACAAAATTATTTTTCTATAGAAAAAACTAATTGTCAACCAAAAGATAAATCTTCAACCAACAATGGAATAGTTAAATTTTCAGTTAAAAAAGTTAATTTTCATCTGAAATAAAAGTTGGAATACCAAACATGGAATAATAAAATGTTCAGTTAAAACATTAATTAAAAAAAAATAATAATAATTATCTGCAAAATAGTTCAATTTTGAACAAGAGAAAGATTTTTCAACTAAAATGAGGAATCATCAATCAAAAGGATGATTTTTTAAGAAAATAGGTCCACTTTCAACTAAGTAGCTCAATTTGCAACCGAAAAAGATGAATTCTCAACGAAAAATGTAATAGTTGATATTTCAATCAAAAAATATTTTATTTTAAACCAAAAACAGTTGAATTCAACCCAAAAAGATAAATTTTCAACAAACCAGTTGAATTTTCAACCAAAAAGAATGTCATTTTTGAATTTTCAACAAAATAATAAAATCATCTTCAACTTCAGTGTATCAAAAATTCCCTGACTCCGTCAGGTTTTCCCTGGCATTCCCTGACCAGTTTTAAATTCCCTGACTTCCTAGAATTCCCTGACCTGTTGCAACCCTATAAGATAATTTTACTTTTTTTTAATGAGTACTTATAACGTTTGAAGGTAGAAGAAGAGGACTCTGACCACAACAGTCTTCCGTATCGAGATCAACTTCCATTACCTGATCCCCTGACATTCCTCAGTGCCGAACAGGCGCTGAAACTCCTTTCATTCCTCTCTCACCATCTGGCACGTAATGATTTTCTAAACATAAATGAGGATTTTTCTAAAACCCAAGATTCCTCCGACGCTCAGTCGACAGGGAATCTTAAATTCTTCATCTCTGACGAGGGAGATAACAAAAAGAAACTTGAGGATGAAACTTTGGTTTCAAACGAAAATGTCGCTTGTTCAATTCCCAAAATAGTAAAACCCGAAAACGAAACCGAAACCCACAAAAAATCAAGTACTGAAATTGACATGGACAAACTCACAGATGATATTTGTAAGGAGAAGTTTGATGAATTGAAGAAGCTCTTAAGAGATGCGCATACAGCTGTTTCTAATATAGTTTCTTCTCAAGAAAACCTAAGTAAATATAATTCTGATGAAGAGAATGTTGATGTTGGTGACGATACTGGACATGGAAAGAACCTAGTGCAAACTTACGGTAGTATAAGTGCTCTGGAAGTTTGGTCAACACCTAACATATCGAGAAGTAATTCAGATAGTGAACTTCGAGCAGGAAAGTATCATAAAAAACCAGCGCCAAAGGCTCCAACTTCTAAGTCCAGTGAAGATCTGGAGGATGCGGAATCACATACAGCTTTGAAGGCAACTTTGGTTATCAAAACAGGCACGTTGAAGAGCTTCACTGATTCTAGTGATGCGCGAAAATCAAGAAGCAGAAAGCCTAACAAGGCAAAGACGAAAGATGGATTTTCGAAACTTCTGACTGTTCCAAAAAATATCTTTCATAGTGCTTTTCACAAGGATCGGAAGGAAAAAGCCAGGTACGATGATTCCAGTTCGGCAACATCAGACTGCAGTGATTCCAGGTCGAGATCATCGAGTATAAGTTCACAAAATACACTAACAGATGATAATACATTGTCGACTTCGAAAGAACTGAACACTGAAAAATATATACCAAAGAATGAGAAAGCCAAGACTGAAGAGAAAACTGATGATGTAGATCTGCAAAATGAAAAGACTGTTGAAAGAACAGACGAGAAAAGTTGTACTAACGGTACACAAAGTTCTGGAAGTACAGAAATGTTCAGAGAAAGATTCAGAATTAGGCAAATGTCCCACTCTCCAACTCGTGGAACGAGGAAAACTTCGAGTGACGAAAATAATTGAGGTTTTGAACTATATGAATATAAATGAAAAAAATATTTAAATCGTGCCTCCTGTCCCATCCTTGATATGATCCTTCTTTGTTTGAAATAGCTCAACGATCTCTGCCAATGAAAAGGATTGTTCTTGTCTATACCGTATGCAAATTTTTGTGTTTTTGTTACTAATGTGTTTCATTGCAGTACATCTAACGCAGAGTGTGCTGACTCATTTCAGAACTATATTATATTCATTTTTGCTCTAGATAGGACATCTGATTAACGAATATACGTCCCTGTTTAAAGTATGGAAAAAAAACAACAACAAAAGAATTGATTTAAGCAATCTTAGAGTCCCTTAGATTTGAACCATTTATAATTAGCTTGACTTAACTTTTGGTGCTGTAACAATGATTTCAGATCTACTGTTGTTTTAAATTTAAACTCTTTAAAAAAATCTAATCTGCTTTTCTTCATCTTTTCATATCTTTGAGGTAAAGTTTAATTTTCTGACTACCACGACCACTTTCGATTTTCTGAATTAAATGTAAATTAAACAGAAATCGATATTTTCAGCAAGCTTGCTAAATAACATAGACATCCCATTTTCATAATATAAAAATAAATCATTGTGATTTGTTCCCCATATATTTTAAAAACGTAATTTATGTATTGTGATCATTATTTTTGAGATTGTTTGACCACTAGGGTGTTCCAAAGTCATACCCGTTAAATCATTTTTTTAAATAGAGAGCATGTCCCCGAAAATCCCATACGATTAACATGGAAAAATGTTTGTTTTCGGAAAAAAGGGATTCGCGTTATTGGATTTAAACTTAGCTCGCGAGATATTATTAGCATTTTCTGGGGAGTCTCCAACGTATAATTTGCAATCAATTAATTTAAATTTTGACTCCCCCGCCCCGAACCCTGATAGAATCCGAAAAATGCCTCAAGAAACTGAAATTGACAATTTAGCGCAAAATTGACGCATATGAGCTCTGTTTTTCCCTTTTTTTGCCGCTAGCTTTTTAGAAGTTATTCAAAGTGCGCATATATGCGTCATTACCAATTAACGGGTAACTGGCAGTGTTCAGTTAACTGGTTATAACCAGTTAACTGGTAATGACATATAGGTAACTGGTAATGACGAATTAACTGGTAATAACGCATAGGTAACTGGTAATGACGCATAGGTAACTGGTAATGACCAGTTAACTGGCAATGACCAGTTAACTGGCAATGATGCATAGGCAACTGGTAATGATACACAGGTAACTGGTAATGAAGCATAGGTAACGGGTAATGACGAATTAACTGGTAATAATGCCTAGATAACTGGTAATGACTCATAGGTAACTAGTAATGACGCATAGGTTACTGGTAATGACGCATAGGTAACTAGTAATTACGCATAGGTAACTGGTAACGCATATGAGCTCTGTTTTTTCCCTTTTTTTGCCATAAATTATTTTTATTCGACATAGTGAAATGTTTTTAAGCATTTTTCAAATAATTATCAATTATTCAAACAATTTCCAATTGTGCGACAATTTCCAATTATTTAAATAATTTGGTTTTACTACTCACTTAACTAACTCATTGAAAGGTACTTTTTTACGTTCAATCGGACAATTAATCATTAATAGGAAGACTAATATTTGTTTCAAGCATTTACCAATTTTTTAAGCAATTGTTATTTACTTGTAACTTTTTCTTAAAAAGAGGTAGAAAAACTCTATTTTCTTTTAATATGGTTAATTTCGTCGCGTATTATTAAATATATACGTTATTCACATATTACTAACCTATTCTTCAAAAAATTCGTATTTTTTATTATTTTTGTTTTGTTTAAAAAACAATTTGTTTCTGAAATAAATGTTTAAAATTTATGTTTACTGTGATTAAGGGGGCAATTTGTCATTGCTAAAGGCAACATTTCATGTAAGAACGTTATCTAAATGTTTAAACAATGAATTGTTATTTACTTGTAACTTTTTCTTAAAAAGAGGTAGAAAACTCTAGTTTTTAATTTGGTTAACTTTGTCGCTTATTAAATATCTGTGTTATTCAGATAACAGTAACCTTTTTTAAAAATTCCTATTTGTTTAATAATTTTTTGGTTTAAACAATTTTGTTCTGAAATAAATGTTTGGAATTTATATTTTTCTGTAATTAATGCGGTAATTTGTTATTGCTAAGGGCAGCATTTCATGTTAAAACCGTTATTTAAAGGTTACAGAAATTTCTCAAATAATTAATATTTGTTTAAAGCATTTATTAACATTGGCCATGAAAAGTTTTTTTTTGTTGGTAAGGTTTTATTCGATAAAAATTACGTTCAATTTTGTCGTTCTGAAATTATTTCTTCAATTGTTTTCTATAAATCACCCCCGCAAACTGATCAGTATTGGTCCTGTGGAAGCGGAAAGTAGGTTTTTTTCCATCAATTTTTTTCTTCTGCAATTTTTCTTGATCAATATAAAAAAAATTGTTTTAAGATTTATTGTTTTAAAACTTTGTATAATACTTCAATATTTAACGATAAGCGACACATTTAGCCAAATTTAGAAAAAAATCGGATTTTTTATATCATTTTATAAAAATGTACAATTAATCTTCAATAAATTATTAAGGGAATTCAATAATGATTTCATCAAAATATATTTCTCTTAATAAGGACAAATTATCGTATTAATTACAGAAAAAGATCAATTTCAAATAACTATTTCAGAATAAAATTGTTTAAACAAATACAATTTTTTAAACAAATACTAATTTTTTATACAATGGGGTAGTATTATCTGAGTGGCGTAGATATTTAATAGTAGCGAGAAAGTTAACCAAATAAAAAAAAATATAATTTTCTACCTCTCTTGAAGAAAAAGTTGCAAAAAAAAAAAAAATTAGTCATTCAAACAATTAATAAATTCTGGAAAAAGATCAGTTCCATATAAATGACTAATTGTCTGATTAAAAATAAAAGAGTTCCTTTCAATGAGTTAGTAGGGAAAAATTTAAATACATGGAAATTGTTTAAACAATTTAAAATTATTTCAAAATGCTTAAAAACATCCCTCACAGCAAGGGATATCGGTGGGATATCCCATTTATCTCCCACGATATCTCAGGCATATCCCAGGAGATTCCAGGGACATCACGAATGATATCCTACGGGGCGGAAATCTCGATATCCTTGGAATGTCCCAAAGATATCTCAGAATATGCTGAGGATATCCCATTAATGTCCCAATTTTTAAAGTCCGGGATATCTCAAATTCCATAATTCGGGACATCCTAGGATATTCTTACGATGTCCCATATTTAAAATGCAGGATGTGCCAAGGATGTCCCCAAGATATATATCCTAATTATATAATTTTTTATAATATTATAAAAAATTCATATATGTACCCTTTGCAAATCATTTATACTCTTCGTGCTTTAAATAAACAAACTCATCATTATTTAAAAAAATATATTTTCCTGGAGCTACAAATAAGAATCGAAGATAGTATGTAGAGCCGTCCTCATACCTTTTCAGTCTTGTCTTTTTCAACACTTGTGACTTGTTGTTGACCGTATAGGTCGTTTTACTACGTTTGCAAAATTGTTTTTTTAGATGATTACTTCTTTACTCCGTGTCTAAATGCAGGTAATATTGTATAGGTATATGTATTTATTATGCTTTTCTATATGGATATGTGTAGATTTAAGTGCAGTAGATAAACATAAAATTAAATCAAAATTTGGCAAAATCGTGAAAAAGCTAAACAAATTTCACATTAGTAGGTATATCAATTTTAATGAATTTATGCATGCAAGCCATGCAAGTTGCAGGTTGAAAAATATTAGAAGTTTCGGCTTTTTCTACATTACAATCAACTTAACCTCAAAAGTGCACAAAATGTATAAATGTATAGTTTAACGAGTTTAATCGATTTTACAATGGAAACAAAATCATTAGTAACAAAAGTAATAAACAAAAATTGTTATTCAATAAAATGAAAAATAAAATCAATTAGTTAAAACAGAAATAGTGATCGGTGAACAGTACGTGGATAGAAGGTTTGCTTTTCAAACAGTAATATAAATAAAATTGAAATAGGTAATAATAAAAAGCTAATGTAAAACATGAAAAAATAAATAAATTAAATGGACATCAAAAATGGCATATCTAACCTGCAGCGAGCTTTCATATACATATACCTAATACATGTAAAATATACATTAAAAATGTCTTAAAAGCAATAAAATTGGTGTTCTTATATATTCCTTTTTATTTCTTGAATGGAAATCCACTAGTAATATAGTAGAATATCAGCAGAATTTTTTACTATAATATCGGGATATTCGTGGGACATTTTACTATAGTATTGAGATATCCTGTGGACATTCCGTGCGGGATATCGTCAGAATATCCTGTCACGATATCCTCCGGAGCGGAAATCTCGATATCCCTGGAATATGCCAGGGATATCCCGGGAGATTTATGGGACATTTTTCAGGATATCACATATCCTGCCGAGATATCTTAGGGATATGCCAAGGATATCATTTTGTTGTGAGGGATTTTAATTGTTGAATAAAAATAAAGCATCTGTCAAGTTTGCGCAAAATTGTCAATTTCAGATTTGTTTGGCATTTTTTATGCCAAACAAATAAACAAAACATGACAAAGTCAATATTTTGGACCACCCTAAAGACCATGATACCCGGCGGCCTTTAATTTTGAAAAAATTTGTCTTTTGGGTACTTGAACTTTAAAAATTCCACTGGATACATCATGAAATTATACATGTTTGAATGAATTCGTTTTAAAATTCTCTAAAATTGCTGCGATTCCACTTGAAAGTTATAGACTTTTAGAGATTTAAAATTTTTCAATTTAAAATTATGGAGTTTTGAAACCCTAATTCTAAAATGTTGTTGTGCCACTTTTTTAAGACTCGTTCATATTCTTCTCGTTGTGTATCTACTTTTTGCACATTTTTTTCATGTGCAAATATTTTTACGTTTTTAAATTATAAATAAAAAGCTGATAATGTATAATTTTTAATTAAGCGTTCAAAAATCAAGAATTTCAATTTAAAAACTTTAAAGTAAAAAATTTAATATTGAAAATGATCCTACAATATTTAGAAATTTCAAAGTAGAAATAAAACACTTTAAATTTTAAAACATCGAATTCAAAATTGAGGAATTTAAGTTGAAGTGTACAAAATTAGAGATTTAAAAATTATAAAATTGAACAATTTTAAAAAGGATCCTTCAACATTCTTCAATTTTATTCAAAATTGAAAACCTTAATGCCCTTATTCGTTGAATATTTGAAATTGAGGAATTTCACAATAAACACGTTTGAAAATGAATATTTTTATATTGAAACTTCCTGATTTGTTTACTTTAGAAATTATATTTGTATAGTTTTTACCCATTTATACTATTTTAAGTTCAAAGCATTTAAAATAAAATAATTTATTGTAATTTTTTTTTTATTAAATGAATGTTGAATTGAATTGAATGTTTTAATTTTGACAATTGTACTATTCAAAGCACTTGAAATTCAAAATGATTAATTTTTAAGTTCGAAATTGTTGATGTTTAAACGGTTCATATTTTGAGAATTAGAATTTTGAATGCTTTGCACTGAATTTGTTTGTGTTTGAAACTTAAAGGGCTCAAAATAAAAATTACACTTCAATTTTGTTTCTGCTTCTATTTTAAAAGTGTAAAATTTTACAGCAAATACTTTTTATTTGAAAATTGTTTACTTTTTTACTCTTTGAATTTTAATTTGTTTCATTTATGAAACGGTAAAATTTGGAATGTTTAATTTTAAACGTTTAATATTAAGAATTATTTTATTTTAAACACTTTAATTTAAAATTAAATTTAGAAGTCGAGACCGCCAATTGCAAGTGTTAGTTTCGATTCATAGTTCTTATAATATAAGTTCATTATCTGAGTGTTAATTTCTCAAAGAAGTAATATGTGCTTTTTCACCGTAGTGCCAGAAAATCGACTTTAAAATATTTTCCACACGCCATATACAGTTTAACGAAAAAACTACTCCAATCGGCCGGTAGCTCAGGTAGTAGTGTGTTGCTTCATGGCCGGAAGGTTGTGTGTTCGAATCTCGCTGCCTGCAATTTTAATTTGAAAAAAAAAATTTATTTCTTAATTATTCAAATGTTTATAAATATAATTTCCTTCAATAATCTTGAAAATTTCAGCTAATAATAATTTCTTAAAGGCCTTCTTCAGGGAAAAACTGACTTCTTTTAACTTTATAATGTTTTTTAGAAATAGAATTTATTTTCTAAAAACTTTAATAATTGTTTTCATTGCTTACCAATTATATTTAAAATAAGAAGTATAAACGAGGTTTTTTTAAACGAAAAATTGTATTTTTAATCTGAATTTTGTTTATAAAATATAAATTTATTTAGGAAAAACATGTTAAAGTAAAAAGAAGTTAGTTTTCCGTGAAAAAGGCATTAAAAATTATTATTTGCAGAATTTTTTAAAATTATTATAGGAATATATATTTATAAACATTGTAATAGATGAAAAGTAAGAAATAGATAAATGAAAAATAGGCCAGCTAGCAAGAATCGAACACGCAAACCTTCCGGTTATGAAGCAGAAGTGCTACCTGAGCTATCGGCCGATTATAATTGTTTTTCGCCAAACTGTAATATTCGATTGTTGCGAATATTTCAAAGTTGATTTTCTCGGAAACGGCGGAAAAGCGCTTAGTACTGTTTCGGCAAATTAATACTCAGGTAATAGGCTTTCATTTAAAAAATTATGAACCGAAACTAAAATTTACAATTGGCGGTCTACCTTTGTTAGTGTTAAAAAGGTAAAATTAGAAAAGACTCTAATTTGAAAAATTTATTGACAGGAAAGAAATGTTTAAATGGGAAAATAACCGAGAATTTTCTATCAGGATGTAGGGGCTACCCTAAATAATATAGAAACGTGTCCTAAATGATTAGATATTGATGTTATAAAATTAAAAAACAAAGCCTTCGAAAAAAGATTAAATTTCCAAGAATGGCTTGATGTTTGAACCATTTTCTTTTTCAAATTCGTCGATGCACGTTCATATCATAATATTTATAGTTCTATAGTTACAAGTACCCAGAAGAAAGTAATTAAAATCGAAATAAAATAAAATAATGATTAGTGACCCATAATCGTCGAACCCTTTTGTGTTATCTTTTTATTTCCTTCCCCTCTAATTCTAACAGACCATTAGTAAAAAAGGGAGTTAAGTAGCTAATAAGCGCAGCTTTAAATTAGGTGTGTTAAAATTGTAACGCCTTAGCCACGTCAGTATTTTCAAGCTTTATTAATCTTCTACTATTTTTCAGATAACAAGCTTTGCCACCCTACCACGAAGCAAAAAACCGACAAAGAAGAAGGTACCATGAATCTCATCAGCTGTTGGCCGTATTGTGGAATAGGACCAAGATTAATCCATGAGCTGATTCAAGTAACTTCGTTCACGAATCGGTGTAATCCAGAATAATTCTCGATTGCATTGGCAGTGGTGAATGGTCAGCAGCAATCACTAATCAGCGGCCAGACGGATGCCATAAATTTAGCGCTAAGCTTTATTAGCGTTAATTAAAACGATAACTTAGTATCTCGCGACTCAATTTTATATAAAAAGCGTGACTAACAATGCGTAGAGTCTGAGACTTTAGATCATGAACAAGTATGAGAGTATTTAAAAGACCTGCAACCACCAAAGCGTTGCCATCTACCTCTTTTGCAATTAGATCTTGTGCATCTTAACTTTTGAGCTGATAAACCGAATTTTACTTTTAAGCGCAATCAAAGGAAATTTGATAGAAGGCTAATCAAGTATTTGATATATTTGACAAAGAGGAAGAAACCATTTTTCGTGATTCTCATACATTTTACAAGTTAACTGGTGGACTCGAAATGGACGTTGTGCACCAAAACACTAGCAAATAATTTAAAATTCGTAATCAGCGACAAAAAAAACTAGGTGACTGGTAACGTTTAGTTAACTGGTAATGACGCATATGTAACTGGTAATGACCAATTAATTGATGATGGCACATAGGTAACTGGGAATGACGCATAGGTAACTGCTAATGACCAGTTAACTGGAAATAACGCATAGGTAACTGGTAATGACCAGTTAACTTGAAATGAACAGTTCACTGGTAATGGCGCATAGGTAACTGGTAATGACCAATTAACTGGTGATTGCACATAGGTAACTGGTAATGACGCATAGGTAACTTGAAATGGCCAGTTAACTTGAACTGACCAGTTAACTGGCAATGACGCATAGGTAATTGGTAATGACCAATTAACTGGCGATGGCACATATGCAACTGGTAATGACGCATAGGTAACTTCTAATTACCAGTTAACTTGAAATGACCAGTTAACTGGAAATAACGCATAGGTAACTGGTCATAACCAGTTAACTGATAATGATGCATAGGTAACTGGTAATGACCAGTTAACTGGTAATGACGCATAGGTAACTTATCATGACTAGTTAACTGGTAATGACGCATAGGTAACTGGTAATGACTTATGGGTAACTGGTTATGATACATGGGTAACTGGTAATGGCACATAGGTAACTGGTAATGACACATAGGTAACTTGAAATGGCCAGTTAACTGGTAATGACGCATAGGTAACTGGTAATGACCTATTAACTGGTGATGGCACATAGGTAACTGGTAATGACGCATCGGTAACTTGAAATTACCAGTTAAATGGTAATGACGCATAGGTAACTGGTAATGACTAGTTAACTGGAATTAGGTTAGGTAACTGCTTTTGATACATTGGTAACTGGTAATTACGCATAGGTAACTGCTTTTGATACATGGGTAACTGGTAATGACGCATAGGTAACTTGAAATTACCAGTTAACTGGAATTGACGCTTAGGTAACTGATTATGATACATGTGTAACTGGAAATGACGCATAGGTAACTGGTACTGACTAGTTAACTGGAAATGACGCATAGGTAAC
>CAKNYM010042901.1:66197-80578 GCA_932195095.1 Andricus curvator | reverse complement strand
TGAGATACTCTATTTGCACTGTAAAATTCTGAAAAAGATTATTTTTTAACAATGTCATATCTGCGCTGTGTCAAGGGGTTGCTTTTCGACGCTAAGGGTTGGAGCCCAAAAGTTGTTGTTTGTATTTTTGAGGAACCCAAAAATCAGAGAGTCTATTTACACTGTAAAATTCTGAAAAACATTACTTTTTGACAAAGTCATATCTGCATCGTGTCCAGGGGTTGTTTTTTAACCCTAAGGGTTGGAACACAAAAATTTTTGTTGGTATTTTTTAGGAGCCCAAAAATCAGAGACTCTATTTACACTGTAAAATTCTAAAAATAGTATATTGTGTATCGAGGGCGTAAATAAGGCTATTTTGACGAGTGTGAACTTGCCGCCCGAGCAAAGCGAGGTCGGCAGTCGCACGAGGCAAAATACCCGTACGCCCTTGATACACGCCATACTTTTTGTCCTACCCTTCTTGAAAACAAGCATGTTAAGCAGATCGAGGGTGTTTGGTCTGATTGTCAATTTTAGATTATAAGTGAAAGAAAGAAATAGCGTACTTTGCAGAAGGGAGACTGTGGGGTGCAGCTATACCATTTTTTTTAAAGATAAAGA
The DNA here is from genome assembly GCA_932195095.1 of Andricus curvator. Taxonomy (NCBI): domain Eukaryota; kingdom Metazoa; phylum Arthropoda; class Insecta; order Hymenoptera; family Cynipidae; genus Andricus; species Andricus curvator. Next base: position 79,975 of record CAKNYM010042901.1, on the reverse strand, counting down.
TTATTTCCTTTATATTCTCACTTGCGTGGTGCAGTGTATGTGTATCGGGCGTAAAGTTTTATGTAGCGGACGTAAAGTGTTATTTAGCGGGCGTAAAGTGTTATGTACTGGGCGTAAAGTTTCTTGTTGGCCCGGCGGCGGAGTGCGCATGTGCGAACGTCACTAGGCTGGAAGCGGCCACATTACGCCTGCCTCACGTGCATGCAATGGCGCGTTTTCAAGGGGGGTCGGACAAAAAGTTTATTTTTTGACAAAGTCATATCTGCGCCATGTCAAGGGGTTTCTTTTCAACATTAAGGGTTGGAGCCCAAAATTTGTTGGTAGTATTTTTGAGGAGCCCAAAAATCAGAGACTCTATTTACACTGTAAAATTCTAAAAAACATTATTTTTTGACAAAGTCATATCTGCGCTGTGTCAAGGGGTTGCTTTTCAACGCTAAGGTTTGGAGCCCAAAAGATGTTGTTGGTATTTTTGAGGAACCCAAAAATCAGAGAGTCTATTTACACTGTAAAATTCTGAAAAACATTATTTTTTGACAAATTCATATCTGCGCCGTGTCAAGGGGTTGTTTTTTAGCTAAGGGTTGGAGCTCAAAAATCGATATTGGTGTTCTTGAGGAACCCAAAAATCAGAGAGTCTATTTACGCTGTAAAATTCTAAAACACATTATTTTTTGACAAAGTCATATCTGCATTGTGTCAAGGGGTTGTTTTTTAACGCTAAGGATTGGGGGCCAAAAATTGGTATTGGTATTTTTGAGAAGCCCAAAAATCAGAGACTCTGTTAGTTTCGAATCATATATTTATGTTTAATGTATAATTCGCACCTAACTTGCCCATCAATTGTAAATACGGGTTTAGGTAATATTAACATTAGAACTATAATGTGAGAGCGAAGACGCTAATCTGAATGAGGCGTACGGTGTCGACACACGCATACACACACTCACTAGACGCTAAGCTGTTTGAGGCGCTATTTTGGGGACTTACACAATCATACTCCTTACATTATATTTATACAACAAAATAGCAACAGTCAGAAAGATGGGAAATTAGGAACAATGAAAGAATCTTTACAAATAACGAAAAAAGAGTAAAGAGGCAACAAGTAAAATTTTTAAATAAACTACGAGAAAAGGAAACGAAAAGGAGACGATACAAAATAGAATTGCAAATCAAAATTCAATTGAGGATTTCAAATAGATGCCATTTGCGATTCCATTTATTTATGAAATTTAAGCAACAATACTGAACTTTGAAATATAATATCACTCTAATAAAGACTATAGGAAATTAAAACCATTGGAATTTAAAAGGGCAATGAACCTTCCAATTTCTCAACTCCTATTAGTCTTTAAATAAAAAGTGTCAGTAGTTGCGAAAAACGCAGGTTCATTAACTTCTAGGAAGAAGTGGAATCGAAATGCCGGACCATCAAATAAATAATCATTATCAACCGTTTGGCTGAAATAATTATTTCTTAAGAGTTCGCTTCATCCGTTTGGCCGAAGTAACTCCCTTGGGAAACACGTGAAAAAAATCTGAGAGTGAATCAACTACTCTGCCGTTTGGCAGGAAAAATTGGTTCACTATCAAAGGCAATCAAGGAAATCCTACTTGAAATCCTTGAAAAGAGACACAAAATGCTGCCGGTTTATTTAATTTGAAATTAAAAATCATAAACGATTCCTATTTTGAATTAAAGTTGAAAAATGGCTATCAATTTGAGCTTGTAGAAATAAAAGAATTGCGGAATGCCTTGGTAATTTGTCACTTAAAGTTAAATAAAAATGTTATAAAATTTCTAATCCCCAGGGAGAAATTAAACCAATTCGCAAATCTAGGTCCCGAGGATGGAGAAAAGTTCGAGAAACCATCGAAAAAAGGTTAGCATATCAAGCGCTAATAAGTACCGACACTGAAATTGTAGGGGCCCAATAGGATATTTCCGAGCAATTTGAAATTGTCGTGCAAATAGCAACGGATAGAGTGCAATAATTAGTACAGGACCTTAGTTAAAAACAAACCTAACAGATGCCTCCTTTCGTATCTGAACTTAGCGGCCATCCTTCATTTGAAATCCCCAACTCAGTGGAAATTAACTCTAATGACTTTCAAGGGGGAGTGATAGAGTTACTTTTTGAAGATTGGATCCCTAAGAAACTTTATAGCGGAAGATAGTCTAACTATTCCATTTTTAGAGACTACTGAATACGAATTCACGGTCGGACATCTCGTATTCCGTACAACAGGGACTGTCAATATATTAATCGAGGAAGTAGAATTCCCCTTTCTAGTTGTTTCAAACACTACTCCTTTAGGATTCGTACACGCTAGGGGAATCATAGGATTTCCGTTAATAGGCCATCTAACACACCTGCACGGGTTGTAGTAACTCCTCAAAGTTCTTGCCTCTCCCCTATAACCCCTGGGAATTTGGCACTTACGCCCTAGACTGGGTGCAACAATAGTCAGCCAAATAGGTTCATTTGCTAGGAATTGTCAAAATTTCTACTCCCGACGACAAAAACCCAACTGAACACCTTACAGGTGAGGGCAATGCAATTCCCCCTGTACGTGAACAAAATCAACGAGATAACCGGGACGCAATCCATCGAAATCATCGAACAGGCACCCAGCCGGACCTTAACGCGTCCTCGGTGGCCGAAATGTATAGTTCACGAGCAGACATCGGCTTTCAGCCCAATACTAGAGGCAAGAGTCAAGAGCCAAGCCCGACCCCCAACGCGGACAATGTTTTAATCCGTGTGGCACAATCTATCGCCGATACATTATCCATCCAACAGGCAGCCAGCCACATTCCCGCGTACGATGTCCGAAACATTCCAGTGCGCGATTTCATTCAGGATATCGTGAATGCAGCCACTTATGTACCCGTATCATGCGAGTCCTCCCTAATTACGGCCACATTAGGAAAGCTTACAGGCCCCGCTAGGAAGTGCACTCGTAACAAACAGTTTAGTAAAATCAATGACCTAATTGACTTGCTAAAAGAACGATTTGCACCTGGGAAACCCTTTGGATATTATTTCAATGAGATCTACCACTTAGTGATGAAGAGGAATGAATCAGTAAACGAATACTATGACCGATTACATTCATATACATATAGGGGGTGCAAAAGCAGCTTTAGAATCGGCTCACAACCACAAGATAGCTACAGCCACTCTAGTGCCAACACATCAAGCCGCCATAAAATAATTTATAAGAGGATTGCCGGATGACCTCTCCTCCTCAGTAGACGCAAAGGATCCTACAACCCTCGAAGAAGCTTTTAAGTTCGCCAAACATGCCGAGGAACGAAGACACGCTTCGGGAGTAACCCATAGTTCCTTCCACATGTCCCATCAGTCCCGAAAGTCTATTCACGATTTTCAAAATGACCCTCGTATTAAACATCACCCGGTGGAAGAATTAAGGTTATATGAACCCTACGGACTTAATCGGAATTATGCTCGAAACCATGATCGGCTCTATAGCAATAGCTCGAGGAGGTACTATCAGGAGAATAGACACCGTGGTTCACATAATGATCGTGATAACCCGATCGTTACTATGACGATTCTAGGTCGGTTCAACAGTACCGCGATCATGCCCGATCCCCAAGTCCTCGAAATCCACGGAATAGTAGAGGGTTTGAACCACAACCCACAGGTGCTCTAAAGAGACAAGGGTCTGACGATCCCCAGTACTATGGTTATCCCCGCCCTCCGCACTCGCAATAAAATCAGAGTTCCTCCCCATTTCCCAACAATCAACAATATGCAAATCATCCTCGAGCTAACTATCGCCCTGCGAAAGAATTACGTGTTTATGAACCTCAAAGTGAGAATCGAAATTACTTCCAAAGTTCAGGTTGTCTTTATAGCAATAGTACTGAGCGTTACTACCCTTCCGATTGTGTACAACACGATCACGACCGTAGATCTTATAACATTGATAATAGATCAGATGAACGTTATTATGAACGCTACCGATCTCCACTTCCAAGCTATCCTCGCGACTATCAATACTTTAATAACCTACGGTCCCCACGAAACTCATCTTCGGACATAAAGGGGAGTGATTCCTTTAGAATGACCACTTCCGTTAACCACGTTAACCCTCTTAACGAAGAAGATACTCTGGTAAACGTAAGCCCTTCCACTGAAACCCGTTAACCAGAAACCTGTGTCACAGAAAATAAAGTCAAGAACCTTGAATCAAAAAAATGTTCAGAGGAATTGCACCAATCTTCAATAAAATCCATTCAACCCCCAGCAGAACGTAATTGTTTTGCAGAGCAACAACCTTTGATCAGAGTTCACAATTATAAAATTGCAACAGGTGAAAATAATAACTTCCTCACCCTAAATGAATTAGGAAATAAAGCACTTGTTTTCAAGGCCGATACGGAACCAATAATAGACAATGTAACTAAAGAAATGCAGAAAAAATTATCATATTTAGATAGGTGCGAATTAGAAAAATCCAGTACAAAACCATTCGTAGACTCTTCTTAGATCAGAAGGATTCTGAAGAACAAAATTCTTCTTCCATGCTAGAAAAAGAAATTCCGGTAATTACCGATATAAGGATAGGTACACTATTACATTCTGTCAAAGAAAAATCTACACTTCCGTCCCTATCTAAACGCAAGGTAACATTTGCTACCCCTTTGCCCAAAAAGAGCGCCGCCGTACGGTTCATCCCATATTTCACGACAACCATTACAAAAGCACCTACTATAATAAAAGAGTCCAAATATAGTGAGTATGAAAGAATCCCCGCGCACAAAAGGAACGAAAAAACACCTATGCGATTTCAATCGGCCGAGGCAATAGTCTCACCGATCGCGCCTTCACTTTCCTCAGCTCCGGTGCATATTAAAGCAATTTCTCCTAATTCAATATTGGGAATGCCCTATGTACCCAAATTCAAAGAACATGCAAAAGAACCCCCAAATCCAACTGATACCCCACCACCTTATCCTTCTTGTCCTCTCATCGATGGAGGAAACTTTAGTGCCAGTTCAATCCGTTTTGACGTCCGAAAGTGGGGATAGCCAAAATATTTTATTTGGAAAGATTATCTTTACAACTTTTTTAATTGCGTTTTTCATTATTTTGAATCAATCAAAATTTTTTTGTACAGATTTCACATTTGAGGTTATGAAGTTCGTATATTTATTTGACACAATAATTATGAATTCGAATCACAATTAAAGGAATTTAATGGTTATTATTAGAAAGCTTTCCAAGTTAATTAAGGAATCAGAAATTTAACTATCACAATTTTGCTAACCAACTAGCTCAAGAGAAAATAAAACTGTTTAAAGTTGCTGAAAAGTCAAGGCTATTAACTTCCGGACACCATCTTTAATAATTCCTAAATAACGTATAGCAGCAAACTTCTTGATCTTCATTCTTTATACTTATAATGGTAATATTTCTCAATGTTCGGATCTCATGAGTTTCAAAACTAAACTGCAAATAAAATGTAAACTTGAATTCCGAAGCTAATTTTAAAATAAAGAAAACTTTTAATTTTGGTCAATTATAATTTCATAAAATCAAATCATTTTAGTTAATTCAATTAAAATGAGCCTTACACTGGGGTCTGTCCTTTAAATACTTATCAGTTATATCAACAGATAAAAGATTCTAGAAACATAACTTCAACTTTTTCTAGAGAAAATGTACCCGTGAACTTTCTTATCAAATTTTCATGACAATAGTCTTTTAAGATATGTTATTTATTGAGAAAATACTCTTATTCGCGGAAAGTTAACCCTTAAATGGTAACGTCGGGTCACTCGTGCCTTGACCAAATCTTCTCCCCTTGCTAGCTTAGAGAGAAGCGTGGGAGGCAGGCCCAAACTATACTCTAAATAATTGTACACTAGTAGGCTATAAGCTCCCCAAGTGCCGTCACTCTAGTCCGTAAATAGCATTTGTAGAAAACAGTCGAAATTCCGGAAAGGCACGAGTGACCCGACGATACCATTAGCGTTGGCGAAAAGTGTAACGTAATTAAAATTCTTTTTTCAAAATTCTGATGTTTTTTTATTATGAATTGATGTTTTTTATTATGAATTGATGGATTAAACTTACCTGATAGTTTTTTAAGATAAGTTTTAATGGAAATTCGAATTTCTGAATTTTTTTCCCAAATATTGATGTTTTTCGACTATAAATTGATGAATTAATGTTATCCAAAAGTTTTTTAACCTGAATTTTAATTGCAATTTGAATTTCTGAATTTTTTCGGAAACCTCATGTTTTTTGACTATAAATTGATGAATTAAAGTTGACCAAAAGTTTTTTAACGGGAATTTTATTGGAATTTCTACCTCTTTATACGTACTTTGAAAAAACTTGATTTTCATGCTCAAAGCTTAAGCATTCCTTTTATTTATACAGAATCTCAATCTTTTTTTTCTTACAGTACTTTTTTTACCCTTTAATTTCCCGTTTGATTTAAAAAAAAAATTAATTACATCCTAAGTTATGATTTTTTTTACAAAATGGTGCATTCTTCACGTTTTTATTTGTTTATTTCATTATATTGTTAAAAAAAATAATAAAATCAGCAATATAGTGATTCATCCTTATACTAGGATAGTTGATGAAATTTCATGAATTTTGTGGAATTTTTTAGAGCACTTTAGAGCACTTTTCAAAGCGCCAGACACGAGTGACCCGACGATACCGTTTAAAGGGGTCGAAAATGACGTTACCATTTAAGGGTTAATATTTTCCAAAATTCCCAGTCCTTCCAAACACAATATACCGAATGAGCATTCTGCTGAATATTCTATTAGCAAAAGTGAATTTGTTTATGAGCCACACTTCAATCCGCCAGTTCAAGATGATGATCCCCTAATCCGTAGTCCTTTATGAGTTTAGAAAGAGATCTCAATAAACGTAATTTTTGTTGTTTTTATTTTTTTATTTAGAAAATTATAAAGTCTACCCTCAAAATTGTAGACAAAGTAACTTTTCACCAATAATCTATTAGGAATATCTTTTGCTTCAGATAACTAGAGACACCTATTTTAGGCAAAGCACGTAATTATCCATTTTATTGTATAATTTGAAGATCTTCACAAAAAAAGCGAAAAAAAGAGTCACAAACAGAGTTATCAATTTTTAAACTATAAATTTTCGTGAGAAATTTATAAATTTACTTTTTAAAATACGTGGGATAAAAGAAGAAGCCTTTAAAAATCATATCGACTGCTGATATTAGTTTTAAAAAAATGTAATTAAATAAAAACAAAAATAAAAGTTTTCATTGTTAAGCCCAATTACAAGTACAACACTTGTTAATTTCAAGTATAAGTAGCGTCTTTAACCTTCTTAGTTTATGGTATAACAAAGGTCCAAATTATTTTAAGTATTATAAAGAACTGACTTTCCATTTTTTTTATCTTTCAAAATTGTGAAAATTATTTTCTTTACAAAAAACGAATATCACTGATGCAACCTACGAAAGTTTATATTATATAAAAAAAAGAAGAAAATTGCAATCGTCTTCAAGAAACTTCCAAAGAAAGAGACTCTCCAGTTTAAACAAAATAATAATTATAACTTTAAATATAACTTCAATAAAATTAAACTACTTGAAACTAAAGCATTGAGAATATTAGAATCTTGCGTCTAAGGCACTCAAAAAAAAAAAAAAAAATCTGCCCGCTTCGCGGGCACATTCTCATCGCGCGCTTCGCGCGCGGCTCGCTTCGCTCGCAAGTTTGAGCGCGCCTAGGGCGCGCAACTGTTGGATCTCGCGCTTCGCGCTCGATCATATATTTATCTCGCGCTTCGCGCTCGATTATGTATTCACCTCGCGCTACGCGCTCGGGCGTATCTACATCGCGCTTTACGCTCGGTTGCTCTAGATTTTTCAACTTCGTGTTCGACTTCAATGAAAAGAAAAAGTTTGTTTGCAAATATTATAAAATTATCAAAACCTCTACATATTAAGTGATTGTTAAATTTGTTTTTATTTTAGACTGAAAAGGAACTTCATTTACTCAAGGTTCTATCGACCTTAAGGAACACATTCTCATCCAGACACTCGCGCGTCGCGCTCGATATTTGATTTGAAAATCATTTGAACCTTGCGTTCCACGCTCGGTTCTGTGCATTTGATTTTTCTATTTTCAATGCTGTTTTTTACGAATAAAACAAAAACTACGCGTCATATCAAAAAGTGAATGATAAGAAATTTGTAGATCTTTTTTGGGTGCACAATTTTGGTAGAATGATCTTTTCTCGTATCTTGCATAGTTTCACAGCAAAATGGAATTTTTGATTATTTTTTTGTGCGATCAAAATTTGAATTTTTTATTTTTCAAAAAATTCAAAAAGTTGTTATGAAAATATTATAGGGCGTTCAAAAAGCAACGTTTTTCTCCTCTTGACTTTTTTTCATATCGTGCGTTTTTCGGCTTAAAATGTACATTTTCGTTTGTTTTTTGGAATTTTGAAAATGCTATAACTCCAGTAATTTTTGTTTTATCACGAAAAGTCATTAGAATATTTTGTTCGTCATTTTGCGTACTACTAATAACCATACATAGAATTTTTAAATCTTCAAAAAAAGTGGTCTCAAAAATTTTCAAAATGTGCTCACTTTTTGAATTTTCATCCAAAATAGCTGGTTAACGAACTCGTTCTCTATTTTTCGGCCATAAAAAAGTGTGCCAAAGCTCAATCAAATCTGATCATTTTTTCGAAAGTTATCGTGGCTACAGACAGACAGACAGACAGACAGACAGACAGACAGACAGACAGACAGACAGACAGACTACAGACAGACAGACACCTTGGTAAAAACCGTTTTTTCTGGCTCAGGGGGTCTCAAAACGTGGAGATTTGATGAAAACCGACTATGTCAAATTTTACATAAAACCAATACCTTCTCATTAGAATGAGAATGTAAAAAAAAAAATTTGAAAAAAAAAGTGTACGGAAAGTTTTGAATTTTAGAATCCGGAAATGGTTCTAATTTGACTAATTCCTACGTAAACTTGGTTGTCCCAAATTGAAAGAAAATTTTATAATTCAGAAAAATTTAATTCAAAATCGTCCATTTGATGAAGTATCTAACTGGTAAATTTGTATATTTGAATATACAAGTGTTGAATTCGAAACTCCTATAGATGAGTATAATTTTAAACTATAAAATTCCTGAATTGAACATTAAAAAAAAGATCTAGAGAAAATGTAAACAATATTTAGTTTGCCTTGGAACTTCAACAATTTAAAATTATAAGCTCTTTTAAACTGTACAAATAGAACATTTGAAAATGAATTCACTTTTGAAGCTCTAGAATATTCTACAATTTCAAACGTCAAGTGTTTGATATTGAAGAATCTTTGCATCGAAATTATATCAAAATTGTAAGTCAATATCGACCATTCTTTCGTCGTTAGGACTATATCACTACAATAAAATAAAAATAAAAAACCTCGAAACCTTAAAACTTTCAATTAAAATTATTTCAAACTGGAATCGTTCAATATTGATCAACTTGAATTGACAGCAATGTCCGTATATTTAGAATGAGTTCGTTTCTCATATATAAAAAAATAATAATAATTGTGCCCGATACCTAGCTAAATAATCGATGTTAAACTTGAAAATGTATAGAGACAAATTCGAAACGTTTGAAGGTGAGTATTTACGACCCAGAAGTTAGCTATGCATATACATTTGAAATTTGTACCTTGAATTAAAAATGAAGTAATAGTCCTAGCGAAAAACTAAAAACAGCCCTGGATTCGTCTCAGCCATATATCTAGGTGTTTTTTTCATTATTTCAAAAAAGTCATTTTTTCAAAAAAGTCATTTTTTAAACAATTACATTGTTATTTAACATTGTTCCTTTCTTATAAACCAAAAGTATTAGTTGTAAAGGAATTTCAAGAATATAGAAAGATTCCTCACTACCATATCTCCAGGTGTTTTTTTCATTTTTGAAATAAACAAATTATTTAAACAATTACATTGTTCTTAACATTTTTCCAGGTTTTTCAAGTTTAGTGACAAAAATATTAGCAAAGCATATACTAACATAAGAGTAAATCATTACTGAAGCTGCCCCAACATTCACTTATCAATAATTAATAAATTCTCTATTGTTTTTATCCCCTCCACCTTCGCTCCTGCATGTTACGCAATGCAGCATATTATTATTATTATTATACCATTAAGCCATTTTCCTTTCGGGGTAGGCGTGACTTGCTCGGTTGGAAAATAGTATTGGGTATATGGGTGAATTGGTGTAGAGTATATAGGTATAAGTTAGATAGGTATATAGGTGTAAAGTAGATAGGTATATAGGTGTTAGGTATATATGTTTTAGATTGATCTGGAATTCTCGTGTCATTTATTCAAATGACACGTTTATTCCGCAACACTGCTCCGACCCAGGTTGCTGATCAATCTCTCTAGCGATCACCCCAAGTTAAGAGCCTCACAAAATTGTTATGTATGGTTCCCCACTTGGGCCCATTAGATTCCAAGGTCTTTGTTTCAGGCTTCATTCATTCTATTGTCACTCTGTTTACAAACTATTTGTCGCCACACTTTTCTGTCCTGGCATACTACTCTAGCTTCCTTCACGTCCATGCATTTTTTCATGCAAGCTCGTGTGTTTCTATGGCTTCTTACGTCTCTGCGGATTAATGTCTCATTTACCGATTCTAACCATTCTTTCGGCGGTCTACCTCTAGGCATTCTACCATTTACTTTAACTTTGTACACTTGTTTGGTCAGTCGCTCATCTTTCATTCTTTCAAGATGACCGAACCATCTTAACTGATTTCTTTCCCATGTGTCAACTATTGTCTCTTTTGCACCACATTCTTTGAGGATTGTCTCGTTTCGGACTTTATCCATCAGTGTTTTCCCGCATATTATGCGCAGAGGTCTCATGCCGATCGCGTTAATTTTACTCCTGTCCTTTTCTTGACATGTCCATGTTTCGCTACCGTATAGTACAGTCGGTATGAATATAGAATTATGTATGGCCATTTTAGCTTTTTTTGATATGTTTTTATTTGTTAGGATGGACCCTGCTCTACCGATAACCTGCTTACCCTTATTTATGCGCCTATCTAACTCCCCATCTATTTTTCCGTCGCTAGTGAATAGACTACCTAGGTATACGTACTTGTCAACTTGTTCTAATCTCTCATCATTTAGGACAATGTTGCACATTGTTTTCTCACTCTTTCCCTCAAACACCATGATTTTTGTTTTATTTACGTTAATTTTGAGTCCCATGTCCTTCATGCTTGTATGAAGTTTATTCAACATTCTTTGCAAGTCCTCGACTGATTCTGCCATAACAATCTTGTCATCTGCGAAAGCTAACCCACGTACCTTAACTGTTTGGAGATCTACACCTTCTTCGTCGAAGAGTGCAGTTCTTAGACACTTATCCATGAATATGATAAATAGCCACGAGGACATAACGCATCCTTGTTTCACGCCTTGCGTAATATCGAACCAGTCACTTAGTTTCCCGTTTACCCTTACGCTCGCTTTACTACCTGTATATATTGTTTTTATTGCTTGCAGGAGCCCTCCATTTACTCCGTACTCTTTAAGAACTTCCCAAAGTTTACTTCTATTTACCGTGTCAAATGCTTTTTCTAGGTCAATAAATGCACAGAAAACTTTCTTTCCTACTCTCAAGCTTTTTTCTATGATCTGTCTTAGGCTAAATATCTGATCTGTACATGATCTTCCTGGCATAAATCCACTTTGGACTTCCCATATTTTTTCTTCTGTGATTTCCATTACCCTACGAATAAGTATTTTTGAGTATATTTTACTTACGGTACTTAGTAGGCTGATACCTCTGTAGTTGCTGCAGTTGCTTTTGTCTCCCTTTCTTTGGTATATTGGTACGATAATCGCTTTTCTCCAATCGTCTGGGACTTTTCCTGTCTCGATACACAAATTTATCAATTCGCACAACCTGTGAGGCATGTACTCGCCACCGTATTTAAGCATTTCAGCGCTAATACTGTCTGCACCAGCAGCCTTACCGTTTTTCAAATTCTTTATTATGTCTCTGACCTCAGTGACACAGACTTTTTCAATTGGGTTTTCTAATGCATTATGTTCTATGTCGCAGTTTTGTTGTCCTATATCTTCACCTCCTAATAGTTCTTTAAAAGAGTCTTTTAAAGCGTCTGCTATCCCGTCTATATCATATAGCATTTCACCTTTGCTGTTTCTCATGCTAGCAAACTCTGTACTTTTACTTCCCTTCAACTGTTTATATAGTAGTTTCATTATTCCTCCAAAGCCGTTTTGTATTTTGTTCTCTTCTTCTGTTCTGTTTTTCTCTTTTCTCTCTTTGACTTGTCGTTTAACTTTCCTATTTTTGTGTCTGTAATCATTCTTGAGCCTATTTCTCTCATCATCGCTAAGGCCTGTCATGTTCAGCGTTTTTTTGTGCGATTTTTCTTTTTCTTTTTGGGCTGCCGCAATTTCATCATTCCACCACGCATCGCCCGACTTTCTCCCTACCACTGCCGTACCACACACTTCAATCGCACTTTTAACAATGGTATCCCGTAATAAAGACCACGCGCCCTCTATATCTTTATTCCTTTCAAGTGGCTCCCAAATTGCCTTATCTATGCGTTCGTTTATCTTATTCTGAAAATCTATTCGCAATTCCGGTTTCTGTAAATCTTCAACCCTGATTCGCGTTTGTTTCGTTTGTTTGGTTCTCTTTCTTCTCCATCCCCGCCCTAAGTTCATTCTGGAGACTAAAAGGTAATGATCAGTATTGCATTCGGATCCCCTTATGACTCTTGTATCTATAACTAGTTCTCTTAGTCTTTCATCTGTAATAACGAAGTCAATTATACTGCGGTTATTTCCTTTACACCAGGTGTAAGTGTGGATCATTTTATGTCGAAACCAAGTATTTGTAACAAATAGGCCCTTTTCTAAGCATAAGCTAACTAACTTTTCTCCGTTATAATTTTTTCTTGGATCCCCAAATTTACCTAGTACCCTTTCTGTATCTGTATCCTGACGTTGAACGCCGACCCATCCGTTCATATCTCCTAATAGAATTATTCGTTCACCTTGATCGCAAGTACTTATTGTGTCATTTAAAGTGTCCCAGAAGGCGTCTTTGACTTCTCGCGGTTCACTGTCAACTGGGGCGTAGCACGCTATGATAAATAACCTTCTGATTCCTACCTTCATTCTAGCCCACAACAATCTGGGAGATACAAAATCATGATCTTTGAGATGCTGTCTTGCTTTTTCATTCATAATTAAACCGACCCCTTGACTACGATTTGATTCACTATCTACTCCTGACCATATTTCAAAACCGCCTTTCAACACCCCATTTTCTATCTTTCTACTTTCGCAACCCTTTTTCTTCGTCTCAGGTACACATAAAATATCTAGTTTCCTTGCATGCATAGTTTCTCGTAGTTGTCTTACTTTAAGGTCATTCACTCCTCTAGCATTCCAGGCACCCAGTCTCCATTCATTGCCTGAAACTCGACTTTTACGTTTACCGTGTGTATGCATTTCGTCAATCCAAGTTTCAGTCCATTCCGAGGCTACTTTATTGTTTGTATTATTCATGTTTAGATTGTACACCCAACTATCACCTTTATGCGCGAAATTTGTTTTGCGAGCCGAAATCATGTCCAAGTTAAGTGATTATTCGTCGTACGGTGGATAGTCTATCTGTAACGTCAGTCCCACCAATACTTCTGTTACTG
>CAKNYM010042901.1:19236-66097 GCA_932195095.1 Andricus curvator | reverse complement strand
GGGGGGGGGGGGGGAGGTGAGGACAGAGAAAGGAAACCGAGAGTCTCAATTGGTTGGTGATTTATGCTGAGAAGGTTGGATTTGAAAATTGAACCTTAATTAAAAATAAAACTATAAGTCCTATCGGAAAAGTGAAGATATCCCTAAATTCATCTCGGCGATATCTCCAGGTGTTTTTTTTTATTTTTTGTTTAAACTCATTTTTCTAACAATTATATTGTTTATAATTTTTGGGAATTTATTTAACAATCATGAAAAAAACTTTAAAGTCTCCTACTGAAATATAACGTAGCCTGAGGTATCATAATTGAAAAAAAATTCAACAATAAAAAAAAGTTAGTTTAAACATTATTTTTATCCCCTCCACCATCGCTCCTGCACGTTACGCCATGCAGCATATGGATTTGAGAATTGAACATTAATTATAAATAAAACTATAAGTCCTATCGGAAAAGTGAAGATATCCCTAAATTCATCTCGGCGATATCTCCAGGTGTTTTTTTATTTTTTTATTTTTTGTTTAAACTCATTTTTTAAACAATTATATTGTTTATAATTTTTGGGAATTTATTCAACAATGATGAAAAAAAATTTAAAGTCTCCTACTGAAACATAACGTAGCCTGAAGTATCATAATTGAAAAAAGAATTCAACAATAAAAAAAAGTTAGTTTAAACATTATCTGACAATGGGAAGGAGTATCTAAATAAAGAATTTAATGATTATTTAGACAAGAATGGCATCGCACGAAGATTGACAGTTGTCTACACGCCTCAACAGAATGGAGTGGCGGAACGTAAGAACCGCACATTAATAGAAATGGCAAGATGTCTATTGCTGGAATCGACTCTCCCTAAATCTTTCTGGGCAGAGGCTGTAGCGACAGCAAATTATTTACGAAACAGGTGTCCTTCAAGAAGCCTCAACGGTCAAATACCATACGAACGATGGTACGGGAAGTTACCAGATCTCTTACACTTGAAGACTTTCGGGAGTAAAGGACACTGTTTGGATAAGACACCCGGAAGAGACAAGTTCGATCAACAAACACGTGAATGTTTATTCTTGGGATATTCCGAAGAATCCAAAGGCTACAGAGTTTGGTTGACCGAAACTGAAAAAGTAGAAACTACCAGAGATGTAACTCTTCTCAACGAGTTTCTGCCAACGAAGAAATACGAAGAATTTATCCAGGAAGCAGAAAAGAATTCATCAGAAGAGAAAACTTGGGTGGAAATAGAATCCACACCAATTCAACGAATACCAGAAATTGAAATCAACGAAGTGCAGCAAGAAGATGTCCATCCTGATAGCGAAGATGAAGATTTCTTAGGATTTTAAGAAGCTGAAAATCACGAAGAACCTGCAAGCAGAAGGTTATCTGGACGTCCTAAATCCATCAGAACTGGAAACCGCGGAAGACCTGCAAAAATTTACAACATGAGTAACGTAGCTCTCGAAGAAGAACATTTTCAATGTGCCAACATCGCAGAAATCTCCTTGAAGGAAGCACTCGACGGAAACGAAGCCAAAGAGTGGAAAAGTGCAATTCAAGGCGAATTCGAAGCACTTTTGAAGAATGGAACTTGGGTGTTAGCAGATCGCCCCGACGGTCGAAATGTCATTGGTTGCAGACTCGTACTTAGAAACAGGTACAACGCCGAAGGAACCTTGGAAAGAAGAAAGGCTCGATTGGTAGCCAAGGGCTACTCACAACGCCCAGGCCTTGATTTCAACGAGACTTTCGCTCCAGTGGTTCGACTCAGTTCAGTAAGACTTTTAATGGCTCTTGCTGTACAGAATGACATGGTCGTTCATCAGCTTGACGTAGCCACCGCTTTTCTCAACGGTGAACTCGAAGAAGAAGTCTACATGGAGATTCCTGAGCTTTTTGAAGAGCTGTTACCTAAAATCGCCATAAAGGAGAAATTTCAATCAGGAAAGTCTCAACAAAAAGGATCAGCGTCCAGAATGCACTCAGAAATCAAGAAAGGAGAAAAAGTCTGTTTAATAAAACGTGCCTTGTATGGTCTGAAGCAGGCTGGACGTCAATGGCATAAACGGCTTGACCAGGAATTAAAAGGCAAACGAAGAGAAAAATTATTGATTGTTGCAGTTTACGTCGACGAGATGCTGATCGTCTCAAGTGATCTAGGCTGGATCTACAAATTTAAACAGGATTTGAAGTTACGTTTTGAAGTGACAGACCTTGGAAGAGTTAAGTATTGTCTTGGCATGGAGTTCAAACAAGAGAATGGATCCATAAAAATCTCGCAAGGTGGATATGTTCAAGATGTTTTAGGAAGATTTGGGATGGAAGATTCGAGACCTGCTGCAACACCGATGGATCCAAATACGAAGTTCGTAGAAGAGGAAAAAGATTCAACTCGAGAACGCGAAGAATATCCTTTTAGGGAACTAACAGGAAGTCTGATGTACCTGGCCGTTGCAACACGACCGGATATAGCATTTTCGGTCAATTTCCTCAGTCAGTTCAACAGCAGTTATGAAAAACAGCATTGGATCGCAGCGAAGAGGATTCTACGTTACTTACGTGGAGCTACAAACCTGGGGATTACATACTAGAAGGACTACAATCAATTGGAAGGATTTGTGGATGCTGACTGGGCAGCATGCACTCTGGACAGAAGATCTTATACCGGATATGTTTTCGTTCTTGCAAAAGGAGCAGTGACCTGGGAAGCGAAGAAACAGCGTACCGTGGCATTATCAACCACCGAAGCCGAGTATATGGGGCTCGCTGAAGCTGCAAAAGAAGCAGTGTATTTGAACAGATTCCTGAAAGAAGTCGGATTAGGGAATCAAGAAGTCATCAAAATCTACAACTATAATCAAGGAGCCCAAAAACTCCGGAAGAATCCAGTCTTCCACTCAAGAACGAAACATATTGATATTCGTCATCATTTTGTGAGGGAAGCACTCGAACGTGGTTTAATTACCTTGCACTATCTACAGTCGGCTGAGTTGATGGCTGACGTATTCACTAA
This sequence comes from Andricus curvator, assembly GCA_932195095.1. Lineage (NCBI taxonomy): Eukaryota > Metazoa > Arthropoda > Insecta > Hymenoptera > Cynipidae > Andricus > Andricus curvator. Next base: position 63,089 of record CAKNYM010042901.1, on the reverse strand, counting down.
AGGATTACCAAGGGAAAAACATCAGAAGTGTTTGTGTAATTTTGGAATAAAAGTTTAGTAAAGTGAAGTGCTGTACGCTTGAGGGGAAGTGTTGGACATGGGTTCCATATAACAAGCTACAGTCTTGTCAGGCCCTATGAGGCCCTGTTTATATTATACGTCCCTGTATGTCTACAGAGCGACATCTATGTCTTTCAAAAGTTTTTCAATCAGTCTTTGTTGTGTACCGTCTCACGAAGGAACTATCTTGCAAACTTACATCTCAATAAATCTAAATCGTTTGCCATATATTTCTCGTTATTCTTTTAGTAGTTACAAGCGATCTATTTAGCCTCAACAAAAAACAATAGAGAATTTATTAATTATTGATAAGTGAATGTTTGGGCAGCTTCAGTAATGATTTACTCTTATTTTAGTATATGTTTTGCTAATATTTTTGTCACTAAACTTGAAAAACCTGGAAAAATGTTAATAACAATGCAATTGTTTAAATAATTTGTTTATTGCAAAAATGAAAAAAACACCTGGAGATATGGTAGTGAGGAATCTTTCTATATTCTTGAAATTCCTTTACAACTAATACTTTTGTTTATAAAAAAGGAACAATGATAATTAACAATGTAATTGTTTAAAAAATTACTTTTTTGAAAAAATGAAAAAAACACCTAGAGATATGGCTGAGACGAATCCAGGGCTGTTCTTAGTTTTTCGCTAGGACTATTACTTTATTTTTATTTCAAGGTACAAATTTCAAATGTATATGCATAGCTAACTTCTGGGTCGTGAATATTTCTTAACTCCATATCTACAAAATTTGAAATTTTAATTTTAAATTTACAAAACTGAAATAACGTTCCAAATTTGTGACGCAACATTAAAATTAAAAATGTTGGAATGAAAAATTCGAATCGAAAAATTTGGAAAAATGGTCTGAAAAATAAATTCATGCAAAAACTCGGCATGCAAAATTAAATTATTTCAAATTTGATAATGTTCTAAATTAAACATGTCAAACTCAATGCCTCTCAAATTATTTTTTAAAGTGATTAAACTGCACAAGTGCACAATTTGAAATTGGAATCATAGTAATTCTGTTTTATAAATATATATTATTAATTGAACATGCAAGGTTTTCCGCGTGCTGTAGCGAAACGTATTGCTAGTTTATGAATAAAATGGCTCCAGAGCATAGACACATGTGTATTTGGGATAACGTTTACAATGAAATGCATGTCAAACTGTGAATTTAAATCTGTTTTGAAAGTGAAATCCTAGCTTTTCTAATTTTGACATTGTCTCAACTACCATTAACCTCAAACTTCAAATTCTGTTAAAACATGTTGAAAAAAAAATTTAATTATTGTTTAAAATTTTACTTACTATTTCGAATAATTTAAGTAAATATATACTTTTGAGTTATTCCGGATTTTCAGAGAATGAGCTGTACTTAATTTCATTGGAATTTCCCTACGTATTTTCTTATGGAAACCAATAATCAGTTCTATATAGCTAGGCTCCTATAGTGGCTACAGAGAGTCTGGATTTCAAAACCTCTGAAAACGCCAAGAAAAACAAGAGAAATGAAAAGGGGGGCACCAATCCTTATTACTCCTAATGGTCGATACCAGACGTATTCATGACAGTAAAAACATGGTACGTTGATGAACTTGACTAGAGGGATGTAACAATAAGTTTAACAAAAAAACAAAAAAACCTTGGCCATGCCCTAAATAAGGAAGACCAGAAAATCTGCGAGGATTTGAATTGAGGTAAATTATTAACATCGTTACCATAAGATAAAATGCATGACCCTTTAACGTCTAAATGCTGAGATTAACGTTAAAACTACCCAGTGTTACGGAAAGGCACAAAGAAAACATCCTCCCCCCTCACAATATCAGGTTTGAAATCAAAAGAAGGGTTTATTCTGTCGTAAATAATTCCAGAATGGCTGAATAAAAATAATGTTTAACAAAAGACAAGCAACTTTCTCTTCGAAGCACCGATCGTCAGCTTGATTTCTTGACTTGCAAATGAAACATTTAATGATATAACACCCTTGAGACTTTTCACCCTGAACCTACCAATCCACTACCCTTCTAAAGACATGGGAACATTTACGGTATGAATGCATCAGAATGATACCGAAAATAAAGTTAAATAGGCCACACAGGAATACCATGAAATAAATAACCGAGTAACTAAGTATAATGCAAATAGTCGAGATAAAACATTGAAAAAAAAAGAAAATTTACTAAAATATATAAGTAAGTCCTCATTGAACAATCGTTATTTTATGAATATAAAATAAAATTTTACCGTCAAACAAGAAAGAAAACAAAAATATTTAGTACCAGAAATGTTGAAAATTTACAAAACTTCAAATTTTAGGATGGGCAGGCCTGATGTAAACTATTATCTATTATTCCAAGTACCCCACACATACCCTATCCTGATCACACATATTTAAACTGACCGTCAACTTTAAGTATTTTATTCCGAGCTGTTGGTCGACTAACTAACAACTCTGAAAAATCACACAGTCTCTCAAGTTTTCATCAATGACTATACGCAGTGGCGCCCAAAATGGATATCTAGGCGTTGATCAGCACATAATAAAAGAAGTGCATTCGAAGTACTAGATGTCCAATGGTGTTATGAGCCCGCACATAGTGGATGTTACAGTAACGAGAAGACTAGTAAGTTGTCCTGAAATGCTGTCTTGTAACAGGGAATTTTACTCTGTTACAAAAGAAAGAAAATTTCTCACATATGTTTCTTTTTAGATTAACCATGAAATTTCGTACCATTTTTGACGTTTCGGCGAGGAAGTCTCACCCTTAGTGGAAATGCAGATCTGCTCAACTCGAGGACCAATCGAGGTATTCTTTAACGCCAAGCTCCCAGTACACCAGGAAAATGAGAGACCAAACTATTTAGACAAGTCATTAAAAGCTCGTTGAAAAAAAAATCGAAAATACTTCCTAATTGCATTTCATTTAATTGTATGAAAATGAAAACAAATTATTTTTGGACAAAAAAAAACTAAATTTAGAAACTGTTATATAACTACCCAGTCATACGATCGTCAAGGGACGGCGATCATAAAAGGAAGTGATTTTTTAGGTGCAAATCATATATTTCTGTTTAATGTATAATTGGCACCTAACTTGCCCATCAATTGTAAATACGGGTTTAGGTAATATTAATATTAGAACTATAATGTGACAGCGAAGACGCTAATCTGTATGAGGCGCACGGTGTCGACACACGCATACACACACTCACTAGACTCTAAGCTGTTTGAGGCGCTATTTTGGGGACTTACACACTCATACTCCTTACATTATATTTATACAACAAAATAGCAACAGTCACCAAAATGGGAAATTAGGAACAATGAAAGAATCTTTACAAATAACGAAAAAAGAGTAAAGAGGCAACAAGTAAAATTTTTAAATAAACTACGAGAAAAGCAAACGAAAAGGAGACGATACAAAATAGAATTGCAAATCAAAATTCAATTTAGGATTTCAAATAGATGCCATTTGCGATTCCACGTATTTATGAAATGTAAGCAACAATACTGCCCTTTGAAATATAATATCACTCTAATAAAGACTATAGGAAATTAAAACCATTGGAATTTAAAAGGGAAATGAACCTTCCAATTTCTCAACTCCTATTAGTCTTTAAATAAAAAGTGGCAGTAGTTGTGAAAAAATGCAGGTTCATTAACTTCTAGGAAGAAGTGGAATCGAAATGCCGGATCATCAAATTATTGGAAGTAGTACCGCGGAAGAACACCTATCGGGCGTGAGAAATGCAATTTTGCAAAATACGACCAAATGCTCGCCCACAGGTGTCCTACGGCCAAAAGCAGTGCCTTCTCCCACTGATCGATTCAGAGTTTACGACAGTAACTCAAGATCGATCATAAATCATTCTTAAGTCTCTGGTCCGACGGAAACCACTAAGAATCCGTCGGAAGGAATTTCGCGTTCGGTTTTGTACCCTTACCTGTCTCGATTTTTTCGATCGCGGTCCGACGTTAAATAAAAAATAAAATCGGAAAGAGTGTTCCCGCTATTGCTGAAAAATAGATTACGGGAGTCAGTTTGACTTCGCGGCAAGTTGGGTTTTTTTTGGAACTTTTAGTTTCCTAAATTCCTTTTAATTTTCTGACTAAAACAAAAAACTTAAAAGTACGCAAAAGCACACGGGGAAATAAGTACTTCCTAGCTTGGAAAGAAAGCCCTGTACTAGGGTAATATCCAAAGTAACGGTTTTTCTCGTTTCGTTTTATCCGGGTATATTATCTGAAATTTCAAAAAAGTGCATAAAAGAAAAATGTATTAAATTCACGCCTCTCAATTGAGAGTAGGTTAAATAAAAAACTTTCGGGCAACGATAATTGTTCATCATTTCGCCTGACATCTGGTAATGTACAGTATCGACAATTAGTACACTACACTTCACACACACACACAACTACATATGATATTTAATCTATATATATATATATATATATATATATATATATATATATATAGCACGACAACCCAAGCTCAATGGCATTTTAGAAAAGCTCTGAATGAATAGGGCAGGGAATTGATCCATAAAATTATCGATACTTGCATGCAAGTATTTATTACTTAACCATCCAGAATTGGTTAATTGAGTAAATTCCCTCGAATTTATTTAATTAATAAATCGTCGGATGTAACAGACTCTATCTACACAGTAAAAATCTGAAAAAAATTATTTTTTTGACAAAGTCATATTTGCGTGGTGTCAAGGGGTTGCTTTTCGTTATTTATTTTAATAATATGTACCAGTTTTTTAAAATGAATTTGAATTCGCTCGAAAAAATTCCTCAATATCCTGTGATATATGTCACAGACATGAATTCCTAAATTATGTGAAAATGACACACATCGAAAGCAGACGGCACGTGCGGGTTTGTTATTGTCACGCGAGCTCCCTATTCTTTTTCGCTCTGCTTTGTTTATTCATTGTGTTATGTACTTTGATCTTCTTTATATCTTTATCATTAATCTAATCAAGGAATAGATTAGTTCCTCTGGATCCTTCAACCGAATGAGAAGGTATTTTAAGTTATCTTGGCGCTTAATTTGTTTCCTTTTTGTATTTTCATTTCAAAACGTACAATGTAGGAATATCCGGAAAAATGAGGTCGTCCGAAAAAGAGAAAATATGAAGACATCGAGGAACTAGTGCTAAAACATAAAGGCGTGGTAGTGAAAGGAAATGGCAAAATTTGCAGAAAATCACATGAAATTTGGGAGATAATGTCCAAAGAACTTCCATTAAAAAATCAATGTATTCCAAAATCATCTTTGTATTCCTATGTTATGTGTGATACTAATGGGATTAGAAAGGCTATAAATCCCGACTTTTCTAAACGTGCAATAATAAACAATCTAGGAGATAAAAAAAAAGTTGAATGTCCCCCGGAAAATGATTTTTCGATGAATTCTAGCAGTTCCGTTGATGATATTCCTTCTAAAACTTTTAATAAGAACAAAATTGTGGGACAAGGCGCGTGTACCGTGTGCACTGAGAAAAATGTTTGTTTGAATCAAACAAATTATTTCTTCGATATAGGGGCAAACAAATGTTTGTTTGATTCAAATAAATTTGTTGTTTGTCCTTATTTATTTGGTTCGAACAAATTTTTGGTTAGTTTAAATGAATCTCTCGTTTAAGTTAAGTTCTTGTTTACATTGAATATATAATTTTTAAATTAATTATAGATTTTGTTCAAGTGAAGTAAATCTTGTTCTTTTTACACTTAACCTCAACATCCCAATGGGAAATTTACAACTGGCGCAGCATTGGGTCAGTACTGGCCAGAGTTTGACAGCATTGGCGTGGTGCTGGTAGCCAATACTGGCGTCGATGTGGCGTAACCTTGGGATGATAACGCTGTTTAGTACTGATTGCCAACTTCGGGGCTGTACTAAAATACTGTACTGGGCATTAGTATTGGCTCAGTAATGACTATAAGTACAGTGATTTAGTACTGGGACAGTCGTAGGTATAAGTACTAATGAAGTACTGGAAGTAAGTATTAGCAACGTATGGCAAATGAGTACTGTCAAAGAAGCCGGAGGAGTACTGGGCACCAGTATTGGCGATGTAGTGGCATGAGATAGAAATGATAATTATGTTCAGTACAGACTACCAGTATTGCTACTGCACTATCGGCCTTCGCGATTTCCAGCTTTGCTTTCAGACATGACATATGTGACATATTTTAATTCTTAAACAAGAAAATAAACGGCATTTTCATTTTGGAGATGTAAACATTCTAAATGACAAAGAAGTTCATATCAAAAAATTTTTTGCTGTAAAATATTTAAAAAATGTATTTGTCTGAATCTCTAAGGAGCATTAAAAAAGGAAAAACGTTCAACACATTTCAAAATAACACGTATTCTTTAACAATTAGTGTTATTTTAATTATTTTTCATGACACATGCATGATTTCAGCCTTTTTCGATGCCTATGAAGCGGGGCTAAAGCTCTACTTTTTACGGACTGAAAAGTGACATCCGTAATTTATTATTTATGCCGTTTATTATAGTCTGTTCTACGCCAGTACCATGCCAGTAGTTCGCCGAGGTCCGGCAAAAAAACATCAGAAAAGAGTTCGCCTTTTGTTAAAATTTGTACGACACCAGTATTGTGCCATTACTCCGCCCGGGCCCGCACAAAGTCGTGAGACAATAGTTTGCCGTTTCTTATAGTCTGTACTACACCAGTATCATGCCAGTAGTCCGCCGAGATCCGACAAAAAAACATGGGGCAACAGTTCGCCTTTTATTAAAATGTGTACGACACCAGTTATCGCGCCATTACTTCGCCCAGGCCCGGGACAAAATCGCAGGACAATAGTTTGCCGTTGCTTATAGTCTGCACTACACCAGTATCATGCCAGTACTCCGCCGAGATCCAGCAAAAAACCTTTGGATAAAAGTTCACCATTTGTTAAAATTTGTATGACACCAGTATCGTGCCATTACTCCGCCCAGGTCCGGCAGAAGATCGTGGGACAATGGTTTGCCGGTTTATGTAGACTGTACTACGCCAGTATCGTGCCAGTACCCTGCCAAGATCCGGTACATATCCGTGAGACAGTGGTTTACTATTTGTTACAGTCAGTTATGTGTCCTAGACTGTGCCATTATCGTGTCACCATTGGGCTTGAAGTTGGCATTAGCCCAGGGCTGATTTTTGTTTAATACTGCACAGAATCCATACTGGGTCGATACTGGTCTGCCGATATTGGAACTTAGATTAGGCACAGTACAGATCCAGTGCCAATATCCGTACTACGCCAGGATTGGCTAGCCAAGTGTTGGAACATTGCTCATGGCGCGCTACCGCGCCAGTTGTAAGCATCGGCCCAAGTCTGTAATTTCCTATTGGGATTGAGCATTCTTTATGAAAATGATTTATAAGCTCGATAATATGTTTTTTTTTCAATCATAATTATCGTTATATATGTAAAAGAAGGAACACTTATTCAATCCGACAGTTTACTCCTGTTTAATTAATAATTGTGCTTGTCACTTCTGAATTAAGGGTCATAAAATGCAATAATTAGAAATGAACCAGAGTCAGACGATTGAATTGAACATAAGTGTTCCTCCTTTTAAGTATACAGCGATAATTACAATTGATAAAAAACATTATCGATTTCATAAATCATCTTTATAAAGAAAGGAGGTTAGAAATTTAAAAAACTTACTCGCCTGCGAAATCTTCAACTATATCCAAGGTAAAGCCAAAAAGTTCAAGTAGTTCCAACTCTCGAGATATTGCGTTCATTTTACAATTAATTTAAAGTTTTCCAGGAAATCAGAACCGTTAGAATCATACAACATTTAAAAAAAGAACAATGCCCTTAAATCAATCAAAGGATAAATCAATTTAGATTTTAGGTTAGTACTGCAGGAAAACCTGCCGGCAGCACCTTAGCACGCCTAGCGGCATTTTGTAGCACTTCTTTGCATTATATTTTTTGTTTGAATCAAATAAATATTTTTATGAATTCAAATAAACAAATTTTAAACAAATGCATTGTTTAATAAAAGCCAATTTTTTATTTAAATGAAACGAATTGTACTAAACAAATTATTTTTTTAAATCATTGAGGCAAATATTTTCCATTTCTTAAAATTGAATAAACCTTTCTTCAAATTAAGCAAAAATTTTGTTTCTTTCAATGATATGAATTTAAACAAATTTTGTTGTTTGATTCAAACAAACATTTTTCTGGGTGTGGATTCAATTATGCAACGCACACAATCTACTTGTCTACTAACAGATGGACATTTAACGGGTCATGCAATTGCGGTGGGACGATTTCTGGAGAGTTTAAAGGTAAGTCAATAATAAGTTAATAACACGTAACACACATTTTTTCATATAAGTCATGCCTATAATCTTCTTTCAGATTTCACTTCTGGGAATTTTAGAAATACTCAAATAACCAAGAATAAAAATCCACATTTCCTTTCTTTGGTTTTTTTGTATTTTAATCCTTTTTAATATTTGAATGAAAATATATTTGACCGAATCCATTTTAAATCAGGCAGGTTTTGCACTATAAGTCGCAAAATCTCTCAGCGACGAAATATGATGTTTTTAGGGGAAATTAGGAGACACGTATTTTTACGAGTTGAGAAAAGAAACAAGTATTTGAATGTTGATGTCTTTTTTCAAAAAATACTATTTTTTTCTTATAACTATAAAAGTTTCTCATCATATTATGTAGGCACCCTATCAATGATATGTGGGCTAAGCCGTTTTTGAGGCCAGGAGAATTTTTCTTCTAGAAATTTGATTAAAATTTTTTTCTCCTAAACGAAGCAGAATATCGCAAAAGAGCAAAAGGATTATTTTTGGAGATCTTTTTTAGGTGTGATAAGTTTTATCTTAATTTTTTTGGTATCTTTGGTTATTTCCCAAAAAATGCGAAAATTCGATCGTAAGAGAAAAATTATCTTGTCCACAAAAATGATGTTGACTGCATGAAACTCTCAGGGTATCTTCCTTATAATACGAAACATTAAACAAAAGAGTGGCAAAAAATATAATTGGGTTTTTTGTGAAAATCTACTTTTTATATATTCAAACATATCGTTGACATTTTCTTAATTTGACACTTTTTAAATACGTGTCAGCCAATTTCCACTAAAAAACAACATATTTTATCGCCGAGAGATTCTGCGACTTCGAGTGTAGAACCCGCCTGATTTGAAATGGATTCGGTCATTTACAAAAATTTATTTTGTCCAAATTTATTAAAAAAACCATCCGGAAATAATTTTCAACAAGACTCTAGGCGGTAAAAAAATCAGTTAAATTTTCTATGAACAAACAAGTAAAAGAAAATAGTTTAGTCGTATTTAGCAGCATTTGTTCACTTATTTTGAATAAAACTTCAACACATTATGATCCAGATAATGTTCTCAACCCAATAGTAATATTAAACAACCCCCAAAATTCACCCCTAGTACATTTCACGAAACAGTTCAGAAGTAACTCGATGTAAAACAGCAATTAAATTTTTTAATTAAAAACAGTCACAATATTTACATTTAGAAAACTCCAGATTATGTTCTCAACCCCATAATAATATTAAACAACCCTCAAAATCCACCCTTAGTACTTTTAACGAAACGGGTGAAATGATTTTCCATGTCAAACAGCCAATACATTTTTAAATAAAAAATATTCACAATATTTACCTTCAAAAAATACCAGATTATTTTCCCAACTCCATAGTAATATTCAGCAGCCCCCAAAACTCACCCTTAGTACTTTTTACGAAACAGTTGCAAGGATTCTGCATGTAAAACAGCTGATAAATTTTTTAATTGAAAATATTTACTAAATGCACTGTAAGAAAACTCCAGGTTATATTTCTGGCTTCGTAACAATATCAAAGTCCAATCCTAGTACTTTTCATGAAACAGGTCTGACGATTCTCCATGTAAAATAACTAATAACTTTTTTAGTCGAAAATAGTCTCTCTTACTTCGAATTTTATGTTTTGGTCTCTACTGAGTTGTCGTTCCCAGTGCCTTAAGTGAACATTTCTTAAGCAGATCTAATTAACCAATTCTTTTATAAGTGAAGCATTCTTTCATTATGTTCTTCCAAACCATTACTATTCATGACATATTTCACATGATTTTACCTAAATTTACCTATATTTTTATGAACAGACATTGGTAGCGAAATTATCACTGTTACTTGCAAAATAATTTATGGAGATGGAGAATGCGGAAAACGCTACTTTCGAAACCCGCAATGAAAGATAATTGCCAATGATCTGAATGAGAAAAATATGTGTCCGAATGTGTTTCGTATTAACGAAGCAAACAGAGAAATGGAGATGGGAGACAAGCCACCCCACGTATATGGGCGAGCGGTTTTAAGCACAGTAAAATGGGAGGATTTCTCGTCTAAATATGAACAAAAATCAGATTCGAGCACCAGGCTACGGAAACATTATCCATCACATGGCTGTGAAACCATTCACTATTCACTATTGGCCTGTTTTTCAAGTCCTTGTTTACAATAATTATTGTAAAAATGAGGATGCAAGGTTATGTCCAGACGCAACAGGAGGTATTGTGAACACTATTAAGAGAGAAAACGGTGAGGAAACGAATGTTATCTACATGTACGGAGCTGTCGTAAATTGCTCAAATGTTCACAGAGTCTCATCACGCTGATAACATCGCATTCTTTTTCTCATCATTCATTCGATCTGGTGCATTTCCTCCAAAAGAAATTGTTTGCGATATGGGTAAGGCTCTTCTAAACGGAATAGCAAGAGCTTTTACAGGATACCTGACCATCTATGATTACGCTGATGCCTTAAAATCACTTCTACCGCGATGCTACATTAGAATTGACGATGCACATTTTAAACACTTGTATACTGTGTTTTTGAAAGATTTGCGACCGTTCATTTCTAAACTTTTCAAAAAATCGCTAAGTCTACTGATTAAATCTTAGAGCGTCCCAGAAGCGAAGCAACATCTTCGCGGAATATTAATAGTTTGTCTTAGTGAAACTGAAGGCATTGATACAATTACTGGGCTGAAAACACATTGCGAAATCACAAGAGGTGAACTTAAAGAATTTCTAACAGGCGAAGCAGCAGATTTCGAAACAGAAATAGTGGAAAAGAATCTTCCTAATGAACAAGAAAATAAGTCTCACTTTTCACTGATTAGTCGGTAAAAAATCACTGAATAATTCATAAAATCCACTGATTAATTTGTAAACATCCTTGACGATTTTACTTAGATACGTACTTCTCACTGATTCAAATTTAAAGAGAAAATACTTTTGATCTACATAATAAATTGATAAAGTTCATTTATCCGATTTTCTTTTTTGTATCTAGGTTGCCAACCGTTGAGTGGAGTTAAGTGGATGTATGAGAGGAATTTTCAATATTTTTTTGTCAGTAATTTGCTTTTTATTTAAAAACTCCAGATTGAAGAATTAAAATTTTTATTTAATGAATTAAATAAACTATATGTCCTAATTTCTTGTAATTTTTTCATAACTTGTAATATTTTCATAAAAAGTATTTCAAAAACACACGCCGAAAGAATTTGCACCCAAAGACCGAACTAGTTGACTCTAAAGGATTTTTATTTCCCAAAAAAGAATCCGTTGTCCAATTTTTTTCTATACCTGAAAGTGAAAAAATGGCCATTTTAAACAATATTTGAAATAATATAACACGAGCAGCGATTTTTACATTCTCATTCTAATGAGAAGGTATTGGTTTTATGTAAAATTTGACATAGTCGGTTTTCATCAAAACTCCACGTTTTGAGACCCCCTGAGCTAGAAAAAACGATTTTTACCAAGGTGTCTGTCTGTAGTCTGTCTGTCTGTCTGTAGCCACGATAACTTTCGAAAAAATGATCAGATTTGATTGAGCCTCGGCACACTTTTTTATGGCCGAAAAACAGAGAACAAGTTCGTTAACCAGCTATTTTGGATGAAAATTCAAAAAGTGAGCACATTTTGAAAGTTTTTGAGACCACTTTTTTTGAAGATTTGAAAATTCTATATACAGTTATTAGTAGTACGCAAAATTACGAACAAAATATTCTTATGACTTTTCGTGATAAAAAAAAAATTACTGGAGTTATAGCATTTTCAAAATTCCAAAAAACAAACGAAAATGAACATTTTAAGCCGAAAAACGCACGGTATGAAAAAAAGTCAAGAGGAGAAAAACGTTGATTCCTGAACACCCTATAATATTTTCATGACAACTTTTTGAATTTTTTGAAAAATAAAAAATTCAAATTTTGATCGCACAAAAAATTAATGAAAAATCAAAAATTCCATTTTGCTGTCAAAACTCAAAAAAATCAAATTTTCAGACGAATATTACCAGCTATGAAAAAATGACCGAAACAAAATTTGTTCGTCCAAGGAAGAGGTACAAATTTGTTGTGACTCATGTTTCGATAGGATGCGTGGTTTTTGTTTTATTCGTGAAAATAACATTGACAGTAAAAAAAATGAAATTTTTGAAAAAACAATGCAAGGTACGAAAGCATATAAATGACCACAAATTGTGCATTCAAAAAAGACTTACAAACCCGTAATCAATTTTTGTGGTAAGAATATATTCAAAATGAAAAAAATTAACTTTTTTGATAAACGGCACAAGCTAAAATAAAATGTTAACTAATAAAATTTGTTACCTAAATTATATCATTAATTTTCATTTGAAATCAAATACAAATTTAGTAATTTGTATATGAAGAACATATAACACGAAGCACAAAGTGCGCGCTCAGTGTATTTACCAAATCGCACGCCGTAAGTGCGCTCAAACTTTTTTGTTTCTATCATACGGTGCACAGAACCGAGCGTGGAACGCAAGGTTCAAATGATTTTCAAATCAAATATCGAGCGCGAAGCGCGAGTGTCTGGATGAGAATGTGTTCCTTAAGGCCGATAGAACCTTGAGTAAATAAAGTTCCTTTTCAGTCTAAAATAAAAACAAATTTAACAATCACTTAATATGTAGAGGTTTTGATAATTTTATAATATTTGCAAAGAAACTTTTTCTTTTCATCGAAGTCGAACACAAAGTTCAAAAATCTAGAGGAGCCGACTGTAAAGCGCGATGTAAATACGCCCGAGCGCGTAGCGCGAGGTGAATACATAATTGAGCGCGAAGCGCGAGATCCAACAGTCGCGCGCCCTAGGCGCGGTCAAAATTGCGAGCGACGCGAGCCGCGCGCCAAGCGCGTGATGAGAATGTGCCCGCGAGGCGGGCAGATTTTTTTTTCTTAAAACTGCTTTCACCATCGTTTAATAGTCTTTTTTACCTTTTATTTCCATTTTGGATCATCCTGAACAGATCATTTTCTCTGAGATATGGGACGTGAACCATTTCAGTTTCACACTGAAAAACTAGCAAAGAAGGCGAAGAAAACGAATAAAATTGTGATATTCCATTGGTAAAGGGTTTGGTGTCTAAAGAATCAGCAAACTCAAAAACTTTCAGTCTTCTTTGCTAGTTTTTCAGTGTGGAACCGAAATGGTTAATGTGCCATATATCGGAGAAAAAAATTGATTCGGGATGATCCAAAATGGAAATGAAAAATAAAAAGAATTACTGAACGATGGCGCAAGCAGTTTCAAGAAGAAAAAATCGCTTCTTGTGTTATATTGTTTCAAATATGGCTGTAATATACCATTTTTTCACTTTCGGGTTGGGATATATCGAATTCAAAATCGTTTGAAGTCACCTAGTTCGGTCTTTGGATACTAAAAAGTTCATCTTTTTTAGCCTGCGTAATTGATGATTTTCAATTATGAGAAGAAAGAAAATTGCAAATTTGTAATTTGATTATTACTATATACTTCAAAATAATAAATCTGCATAAAATACTCATATTTCTATCTTTTTATGTATAGGTTCTACACGAAAGACCTATTGGCACGAACGGGGCCAACTTGCCAAAACGGAAGTGCTTGACTTGATAAGAAACGAAGCAGGAGATCGCGAAAATGCGCGCTACAATGAAAAATTCGCTACATATTTATTGTCCCACATGGATTTGCTGCTACTTTGGTCATGTAGGCACCGTGACAAAGGATCCGGACGAGTGGCTGCTGCTAGTGCCCCCGTTGAATCAGACTTCAACGATCTTAAAAAAAGATTTTTAAAGAATAAGACTCTGTCAATGAGGATCGATGATTTTGTTGTTGAGCACGTAGAGTATCTTTCTGACAAAACTAAATTAATGAAAGCAACTGCCGCCAAAAACATCAAAAAGAGGCAAAATATTTTTGACAAAAAAGTGCAGGAAGATGTCTTCACATCGACAACCGCACTAATTGTCCAATGCCTAATTTGTGCCGATGGTAACGATTTGGAAGTAGCGCACAAGTCAGTAGTCAAAAAATAATTGGAAAATTACGTGTTATTCGAACTATTCTAACCAAATTTGTTCCGTGTGAGTTTTACAATTATATACTGGGAGATCGTTCTTGATCACTCATATTATTTTATTAACTGATGTTCTTGTATGTCAGCCAGGTGAGAATACCAACAAAATTAAGATCTTTTTATTTTATATTGTCTTATAATTAAAAATGTAAAATGTGCAAATGATAATTTATCTGCACCCAGGCGAAAAAATTATACATAGTTTTAGAAAAAAATATTAATTATTGTGGGAAAAATCTGCACATATTACATTCCATATAAAAAGCAATCGTAATTTTGTAATTCTTCTCTTGCTGAATATGAAACTGAATCGAAAAATATGAAATATATTTTTATTGAAATGAAGAAACATTGAAATTTCCCCCAAAAAAAATTTGTTTGAAAAGATGTAGATATTGAAAATTCAGGTGAAGAACTGTTTTGAATATTTTTAAACGAGCATGTGTACCGAATTCTCATAATAATATTCCTCTTAACCAGAAATTCTGAAACCTGAATGCCTCATTCAGATATTGAATGCCTCATTCAGATATTGAATGACAAAAATTAGTGTATAAGCACCCAGATAACAATGTGCTCACACCTTGCCCGCATGGTGTTTGCACGCCTGTCGACTGATCGGCACGATCTGAGGGCAAGAGTGCAGACATATGTGTCCTCATATGCGTCGCATATGCGTCGCACGCGTGTCGGCACGTGCTTGCCAGCGTCGTGTTAGCATGCACGTGTTTTGAGTTATAATTATTGAAAACAAGATGTTAAAAATAACATAAGTAACAGAAAACATTGTATGTCGTTTTTAAGAAGAGACTCTTGTATTGAAAGTTGTTCTTTCACAACTGATGATGCAACAGGTGTTGATTCCAAAAGCGACATACACAAAATTATTCCTGCTACATCTTAAATAATGAATTAGCGAGAAATATATATTTATCTGAAAATATTTTTTTATTTCGAACAATTTAAATTATTCAAAACAGAGCGTTTATTCAACACCTTTGTTAAAAAACTAAGGAATTTTAAAGAACGCTATACTTTTGAATCTTCTAGTTAATTACTTTCAATTGTTTTCCAAGTTGCATATTTTTAATCGTTCTACTTCTGAGATTTAAGAACTTGAATCTCAGAAGTAGAACGATTGAAAATGTGCATTTGAAAAAATTGTTGTCTAAAAAACTCCAGCACGTCAGGGTTTTGATTTTCAAAGAAACTAGTGAAATTTATTCATCCGACGTGCTGGGGTTTTTTGGACCTCGGATTCGGATTCAGCGACCCCAAAAACATATAGGAAACATGGTCTGACCTCCAGACCCACGAAAAGATTTTTTATGAGGTTTTTTGAGGTTATGTCAGAACCCTCACGTCCTGGAGTTCTTTGGACCTCGGATTCGGATTCAGTGACCCCAAAAACATATAGGAAACATGGTCTGTCCTCCAGACCCGAAAAAAGATTTTTTATGACGTTTTTTGAGGTTATGTCAGAACCCTGACGTGCTGGGGGTTTTTGGACCTCGGATTCGGATTCAGCGACCCAAAAAACCTATTATAAACATGGTCTGACCTCCAGATCCGAAACAACGTTTTTTTTTTGTGTGGCTGTGTAATTATTCACTTTTATTTCGACTTTTTGTCTGTAAAATAAACTTGGAAAATAACAAAAATTTGATGCTTAAAGCGAATTTGGTCAGAGTTTTATTTTTACACAACTGCCATATTATGTTTTTAGTAATAATGCGCTTTTTGTGCCGCACTCTTCACCGCACGCTATATGCCGACATTTTGCCCTAAGTACCTGACGACCATGATAGACGCACGCTGTGCTGCATATCATGCAGACCGTGTGCGGGCACTATGCGGGATTACTTATTACCCTCAGAACGTGCTGTCACTGTGCTTGCATTGTTGCCGACACATCGTGCTTGCACGCCATGCGCCCATGTGCGTCCGCATGCATTGTTATCTGGGCACAATTGACAAAATGGCGGCGGTTTTCTGAAAATATTCAAAATCAATTTATTTGAAAGCCCCACTTTTTTCATTCTCTTAACTTCTTTCTAGATTTGTCCTAACGTGTAGAGTATATTTGATTTCTTTTGAGATAAATCAGTTAAAGATAAATGTCTCTTGAAACTGTTTTCTATATTGCGTGATTTTCGAAATTTTTGCGAGAATGTTCATAATATCCGTAAAAATAGTATTTTTCCACGAAGTTTCTTGACATATTTTTCCTTGGAAATCTGTATTTTTGGAAATACATAATATTCCACATTTTTATTTTTCCAGCAAGAAATTCGGCAACAAAATATCGGAAACAACAAAGATAGAAAAATTCTCAAGATATTTCGGGATATCGGTAAGATACGTGTTTTCTTATTTCCCTTCAAAATAACATATTTGGGCGCCAACCAATTCTGTGCCGCAAGCATAGACTACCTGCTGGATTTGAAATGAATTCAGTCTATAAGTGTAATATAATTTGAATAATTAAGATAATTTCTTCGTGAAAATTGACAATGTATAAAGGATAAAAAAATACACTACCGTCGGAAATTATAAAGACGGCTAGCGCGCGGGGTACTAAAAATCACTGCTGACTTTGAAACATAATCGCTCGTTCAAAAAAGAAGCGAGAAACTTATTGAAAAAACTATTGGAAAGTTTTTAAAAAAAATTTCAAGAATATCTCTAATTTTGTACCTTGACTTCAACTTATGGCACCAGCTAGGAAAATTGTAGCAAAAATATCAAATTTATATTCTTTCAAATCTTATCGTTAATTAAGGCCAATACAATTTCAAAAATCTTCACGGGTTCCAAAGTTATGAACAAAAATTTCTAAGCATGTCTGAATCAAGATTTAGTCGGTTATCACCATTGTCAGTCGCTTCGACATTTTTATTCATATCTCGGGAACCCATCAAGATTTCTGAAATTTTAGTGGCTTGACTTAAAGATAGGAATCCAAAGACTGTGTGGCATGAATTTTAGATATTTGCTGCAACTTTCCTAGGTCATGCCACGAGTTGATATCTAGGTACAAAATTCGAGAAATTCTTGCATTTTTTTAAAACTTCTCTCTTGGTATATTTTCTTTAAAAGATCAAAAATATATTCAGTGGGGGTCATTCAAAGCAGAATTTTATAAGCTTTCTTGCTTCTTTTTTGAACGAGTAATCACGTTTCAAGGTCAGCAATGATTTTTAATATAACTCGTGCTAGCCGTACAGATAATTTCCGATGGTAGTTAATGGTACCGAGGGTACAACCTTGACGATAACATACTTATACTAGGAATCTGTATTATCATCGGAGGTGGTAACGATCGATCAGAAGAGAAATCCTTTCGCACACACTGCGAAAATGGAAATCTACAATATCGATCAAAGTTATATCCTCTAATACAGAAAATCTTTAACGTCATCTCAGACTAGATGGAGCTATAAATTAAAAAAAAATTTAATCAAATAAAATCAAATCCCAGCGGATCGAAAGGAGAAGATCTTTTTTATGAATAAATTTAATTTAAAAAACATACTTATATCTTCATCCAATGTTGAAAAACTTTCGTAATTAACTCTTTTCTCCATTAAGACAGGTATCAAAAAAAGTATTTCTCACTAACAGATACATATTTTATTAGGTGTGCAGTCTGCAACAAAACAGTACTCACCAATCCTCAATGCTCAGAACCAATTGATTCCGAAGAGGAAGGGTATGGCGAGAAAAGACTGTGCTTATCGTCCAAAAAATCCACAGACCAAATTATATCTAGTAAGTAAGTAAGTAAGTATACCATTAAGCCATTTCCCTTTCAGGGTAGGCGTAGTAGATGTGAAGAAAACTGGAAAGGATTAAATAAGAACATCGAAAAAAATTCTAAAGCAATATATTTCGAGAATGAATTTTTATTTAATAAAAAACTTTCGAAGATTCTAGTTTTGAAAAACGGAAGTTGCTTTAAACTAGTACCAATTGAAATCGACAATAAGCTGGTCACTCTCACAAATACGTGTCCCTTTGACAGCTCCCTTTGACAGCATATTCCATCTAATGTTGTCCACGTACATAGACAGGGAACCCTTCAAGGTTCAGGTCGACTTGCTGTCACAAAAAAATTCTTTTTTCTCGATACACAAAGCAGCAGAAATTGGTATTAACCATTGGAGCACATTCAACAAGTACAAATTTTATGCCCATATTTTATGTACCTAGCATTTCCGAAAATACCACTGACTGTATTGTTTTAGAAGAAAAGAAAAAGAGTAGACGAAAGGTCAGAACATGCAGTTTGGTAGAAAAAGTATCTTGTGATAGATGTTATAAAGTACGCAACATAGATGTACAAGTACTTTCGATTCCAGCAGACATTATTACACAGTAATTTTTCCTCTATTTTCGAAGAAGAGATAAAATGGCAGGCTTCAAAATGCCCTGAAATATACTGCGATGGGATAGTAAATGGAACTACTGGGAAAGCATGTAATCACCCCATATTGTATACAAATTTCGAATTGGTGAAAAATGAATTTATCTGAATTTCTGAACACTCAAATGAACAAAATATTTTTTCCTAATTCTATTTTGTCTGGAAATAATATTCAAACTACAATTAAAAATAGACATTGTAAACTTCTTTTATACTCTATTATTTTCAGTATAAATATATCTATATTTTCGTACTTTTTTCAACTTGTCAGGCACACGGCAAATAAGTTTAGACAAAAGACTTCTGCTAATGAACATGGATATGTCCAACGATTATGTTCAGGTCAGTTTATATTCCTGGAGACCCAAGAAAAAAATGGAGCGGACTGCAAGATTCCATTTGGGAAGTTACCTGTAAAAATAAACTTGGCCAGTGAAGAGTACACCTTGCGTGGCATCGTGCACTACAGTGGTGCATCTACATCTACAAAAACGTCCAGTGATTCCAAAGAAGTCGGTCATTACGTCATCACAATCACTTACAAGCCGAGTCTCCAGAACGTAGATCTCCGAATTATATTGCCAACACTCACCTCCTTTTGTACTCTATATAATAAAATAATAAAGCAGCTACTATAAATTCGGTATAGGGTGCTTTCCTTTTCTTTCTTTGCCTTATAAATGAGTAGCAAATGTAATTGCTTCCTTATAGAGGCATCATCAACCTTTTCCAACTTGTTATTTCGAAAAATAATAATTTTATTAGATTTATATATTGCAGCAGTATAAGGTTTCCTTTAAGAAAGAAAGTCTCTAGAAGTGGAGAAAATTCGAAAAAGTAACTTTGTAGGAAGAAGGAGAGGTTTTTATTATGAGGGTGTTGAGCTCAAAAATCGGAGACAAAGTAACTTTAAACAAATTCTTGTCTTAATTTTTATTGAAAATTGGGTATTCATTACTTTTTTATATCTGCCCATACTACAATGAACATCTTTCGGAATGATTCCCAGATAACAATATGTCCCGCACGTTGCCCGCATAGTGACTGCATGGCGTGTAGGAAGATCCGCACGCTGTGTCGGCGTATACGCAGCGTTATGTGACCGCATATGCGTCGCATATGAGTCGCATGTCATGCGCCCTCACGCGCGTGTCGACAAATAGCTCTCACGTCGTGTTGGTATGCATTTGTTACTTAAAATTATTTTAAAGATTAATTTAGGAGTAATAATGCAAGAAACAGTAGATTTTGTATGTAACAATATTTATTTCAAAATACTTCAGGAGATCTCACAATTTCCTACTTTTTTTGTCATCGTTTAAATGCCTTAAGAATATTATTGCAACATTTAGGAGAAATTTAATAATAAAACACTAAATTATGAAAAAAAATGAAAAATAAAATGCTGAATATATTTATAAAATCGTAGAATCTATTTTTAGGTGACTTTCCACTTAATTTTTTAATTTGCATCCACGTCGCCGCCGTCACTTGTATTAGACGCTGCGGAATCGTTGTCTTCCTCCTCGCTCCCCGAATGTTCCTGTGCGATTTCTTTTCGGCTCCTTGGCGGGAATAGAAAATTTCGATGCCTCTGTTTGGCAGTCCTTAAAACTTCAATCATATGAGCCTTGAACTCGGTCTGTGAGTTAATGAGTAGAACATCTTGAAATACTTACTTGAAACACCTACTCCCACTGGTACCGGACCAGTTGAAGCTGCTGTACAGTAGTTCATCCGTCATAGTAGACGTTTATCTATAGTAAAATTGTTATAATTAGACATTTATACATCTGTATGCAGTGAGAGTTACATGTCATCAAGAAGTCTTCTTTTTAAATGTTAAGAGAAAGTTCTCTGATGGTTTATATTTTCTGTATTTTCCCCAAAAGTTAATTTTTTTTTGTTAAATATATGCAAACATGTTCATTTGAAAAAGTTGTCGTATCAAAAAAAGTGTAATATATGATAAAAGGTCTGTTTTTCCAGCAAAATTATTTTCAAAAAATATACCTACGTTTTCGAGAAAATATACCAGATATTCATAATCAGGGAAATTTTTCCTCTCATCTAAAAAAAATTCTCGACGGGACATCTCGGTGCATACAGAATTAGAGATATATTATTAGTGACTGTATACAAGAAAACATACCAGAGCGTCTTGTCTATTTTCGTCGGCCTCGAACATATCAAATTCATCAAGAGTTTTAAGGGGAAATCCTTCTGAAGGAGCAAACAATCGATTAGCCTTCGCCGCGATGGACTCATTTTCCAGTTTCGTCATATCAGCTTGCATGTTTTTGACGTTATTGCCTATTTCGCCTACCTGGTCTTCTATATTCCTGCAAAAAAAAAAATACCAATCAACGATAGCTATCGAGTTGAAACTGAATTGAATCAACTAAATCTCATTATCAGTTAATCTATGAAGTTATCAATTACTGCATAAAGTTAATAAATAATAATGTGCATTTCATTCTTCCAATTGTCTAAAAAAATCGGGCTAGAAGAGAAGCTTCCACCGTAATAATATGAATAAAACACGACAGAGTGCTAAAAATCAAAAAACTTACGCCAGTCGGTGTAAAATATCCATGAGAATATTCTCATTTACAATCAGTCCAACGTCTTCAGAACAATCTTCTGGGTTTATATGTTGATCGTCTGCTTTACGTTTAGGGTGTTCATCACAAAACGAGGTGGTCTCTATCGCATCGGCAGCTTGTGTAGGCAGTGCGTGTAGGCCACTTTCAGTTGAAGACGTTCGCCATTATTGTACATTACAGATAGTTTATACACCTTATTGAGATTAATTTATGTGGAATGCAATCAAGTTATCAGCATGATTGTGCAATATTTTCCCTGGTTGGTGCAAGAAGCTATGTTTGGAACAAGAATTTAAAAAAATTTGAATATTTTTTTGATAAGAAGGCTATATTTCTATAAATACATTAAATAAGTAACCATGAATTTTCTGTTCAAATTTCTCCAAATGCATATCCATTTAACTGTAGTTCTAATTTTCCGAATTTTTTCCAGGTACAGCTTTTACTGCCATGCAGGGAAAGAAATTTACTAATTGTAGTATTGTGGCACTTACATTTCAGGATTCAGAATCTGAAGAGTACTGTTGTCTTCCTCAGCCAAAGTTGGGTTTTGAGCATCTGTTGAATTATTACGACTACTTGTCGCCGAAAGCTTTGAGGGGTGGCTTGATGCAGTGCTTCCTTCCTTACATAATTGCGGAGACGTTACAATATCAATTTGTGCACTTCTTTTTGGCTGTTTCGATTCATTTTCGTTGCTATTCAAAGACTGTGGGTTGGATGTGTGGTGAATATTCTTTTTAGGATCTCTACGTTTAACTTCCTACTTCTTACTCAATATTCCAGGTTGTCCTATCATAGCAGATTGAAGTTGAGGATTATCTGCAATCAGTTTCCGCAGTTGTGCCAATTCTTTTTCTGCTGATGAGTTTGATTTTTTTCTGTACGGATGATTATCCTCGGAAGATGTCGTTTTATATTTTTTATTTTTCTTGATGATCCTGACACTGCTCGAAATTCTTTTATTTTTATTTTTTAGTCCAGAATCTTTCGAATTTGTCATATCTTTCAAATCTAAAAATTCAGCAGCACAATTTTCCATTTCTAGTGACATTTTCTGAAACAGAGTTTAAAAAAGAATCTGCGATTTAAAAAACGTCGCTGAATCGAATTGTTTATTACAGTTTATTAATTCAGGAGCAAGGATCATTTGGTACGACAGAAATGTAAATGCTAATAATGACTGGATTTCCGGAGTTTCAGTGATATTTAAATTTGAGCAAACAGAGTGCATTTAAAAGAGTGGCACAAATCCATTCGTTCGGAATTACGTTCTCTTCTTGACCTTCTATGCTACTCCACTTTGGCATTCGGTAACATTTATGTGCCACATCAGTTACGTTGATGGCATGTAATCTGTTTGGCAATTTACTACAGTGGTATAAACCAACGGATTGCGACGTTAAACCGACCTCGTAAAGTTGTTCCACAACTCGAAAATGTTTGACGATGAAAAAGAGCTGCCTGTCCTCCCTTTGAACAATATTCTCAATCAAACAAATCTGGTTGTTTTTTGAAATAATACAATTGTTTCGTAAACCTGGTGCAAACGCACATTTTCCAACGAAGAGTTTCCTAAACTGTCTGCAGTTCATCGGCATATCTTGAGATAAAGGTCCTCCAGCATGAACTTGTGACGGCTGAATTTTTATATCTTCGCTGATGGGTTCATAAGCGAAATCTCGCAATTCATACATCCTTTTGCACTATTGTTGAAGCGGCTGATCAGGTTTTCTAACGAACTTAGAAAATTGCGGCATATTATTTTCGTAAGAAAACGCGCTGAAAGTTTCTGCAGGTCCTAAGGCTCGAACATCATCAACAATTTGCAATAAGCCGTGAACATTGTACACACATCGTACATTATTTCAGGGGTCTTTTCGCAAACGAGAAGTCCCATTGCGAAGTGTAGCAGCATGAAATGTGAGTAGTACTCTTCGTCAAAAACATCTTTAACAATCGCAAGAGCAGTGTACAGACATATCTGCCTAAATTCAACAGCTTTGAATTTATTGTACAACGTTATTTCTCTAGGCTGGGGAGCAAAGTCTGTGGGGCAATATTCTTTTAGTGTTATCATCCGCAAATCGAGAATTTCATGTTTCCTACCACTGAGCCAAATAGTGCTCAACCACTTGCCACCAACCTTGGCTCGAAAAACCTTTTTAACATTCCCTATATACACTAAGTGCATAACTTTAAAAGGAACTTGACGCGTCAAATCCATGTGTATACCATTAAGCCATTTCCCTTTCAGGGTAGGCGTGACACTACCCGATGCGGGTAGTGTTTCTAAGTGAATAGTTTTCTTGTAGTTATAAACAACTACAAGTGTGGGCTCACAACACCCACGATGTGCCAACAGCACTCAGTATTCTTGAATTGTCACCCATCCAAGTACTAACCGCGTCCAACGCTGCTTAACTTCAGTGATCTGACGAGAACTGGGTTTTTCAGCGACTTTCTCCTTTATGATGATCTTCATCAGTACACTGTCGATCATTTTCGGCTGTTCGAAGTCGATGCTGAGTTCCAAGGTAACACGTGGCATTTCTATATCCGTCCACATCACTATGCTGACCTTCAACCGTGCACTTAGAACACGGGTTCGAAGAATTATGGCCAAAATGATTTAAGATCATTGCACGAGCTGGAGCATCGGCAATAAAACACCTGATTCGGAGAGGAAACTTCGACCGTTTACATTAATTCCGCCTTCTTCAATAACCTGATTTATTTCTGTGATGAACGAGTCGAAAAAATCATGTGCCTTTGAAGGCTTATGGCGTCCCTTGAAAAGTTCAACGATGATAGGCCTCTTGTCAGGTATATTAAAAATTCTGAACTGATGTGGCCAGCATGTCCACTCGTTGGCTTTATCTAAACTTCCTCCGTCTGTGCTAAAATCGCTTTCTACATACTCTGGTAATTTATTTTCTGGAATTATTTGCAATTTTCTAAAGAGTATGTATGTATTCAATCTCTCCCTTTTACGGGTTTGAGGGCCTCCGCTCCCTGTCCATATGTTCACATTTCATCCTTAATCTAACTTAACCGCTTAAAATTTTTGATACTTACTTTCCTTTAAACAGGATTATCCGTTTGGCTCTGCCCTGTTCCCTTGCTTTCTCTTATTTCTTCCAGTTTTTTCATCCACGTCACTCCCTGTCCATTACAATCCAAAAACCATCTTACACACTCATCCACACTCAACTGTCCATCTTCCTCTCCTGTACACCTCTCTAGCACATGTGCCCATGACTCCAATTCGTATCCACATACTCTGCACAAATTGTCCTCTTCAGCCATCCAATATCTACAAGCTCTCACTCCTTCTTCCATTCTAAATCGTACCACCCTATTCCATTTGCCTTCCTTTTTCATTTTTTGCAAATATTCTGGTTCCGTCAACCCTTTGACCATCATATACCATCTATTGTACCTCGAGCCCATAATCTTTGTCCATCTCTCTTCGCCTTGTCTTACTAATAGCTCTAACTCTATGTCCTGCCACTCCAGTACCCCTTCTCGTATATCGCAAAACCTCCTCATTTTTTTCCTTTCTTCCTCCCACTTTGAATTTCCCAAATTGCCTCTCGTTTCCTTGTTCCGAACTTCGTCCAAGCATACTTGTGCTACTCTGCTCCCCTCTCCCCTTTTCATCTTCTCTTCAAACCTTCAGACTCTCTTAATTTGTCTAGTTACCATTTTTTCCCTTCCTAGTTCTTCCCTTGACATGTATCCTGGGCAACTCCAACTAACCCCCATTACCCATCTCAGAAATCTCTCATGCATGCTTTCCACTTTCCTCTGTTCCTTCCATCCCCAGACCTCCACTCCATAACACAACACCGCCCAAACCAACGCATCAAACAACCAAACCTTCATTCTCCAATCGTCATTAAACCTTCTCTTTCCTGTACCCCATACTTCGCCCATTACTTTACTCGCACATTCGATTCTTTTCCTCGCCTGCACCTCGTTTCCCCCTCCTGCCTCAAACCAAAAACCTAAGTAACAGAACTCCTTTCCACTGTTTTTCCGTTCATCTTCCACACGTAACCTATTTTGGTCTTTCTACTTCTGAAGCACATCCCCTTGGTCTTCCCTACGTTCACCGTCAGTTCTTTTGTTCCAACATACTCTTCGAAAATTCTTATTATTAGGTTCATCCCCTTCTCATCGTCTACTAATAGAACTACGCCGTCCGCGTATGCTAGAGAGTATAGTTTGCTATTACCCAAAATCGTCCCACCTTTTCCGTTCTGCTTTAGCTTCTCCTCTAAGTCTGCCAGCAGCATATTAAATAGTAGCGGGCTCAACGAGCACCCTTGCCTTAGACCTCTTCCTGTCCAGGAAACCTCCCCTCCCCCCCCCCCTATCTTCACCCTTATCCTGATTTCAGTAAAATTTTCCTTTATCCTCTCCACCAACCCTTCCTCTATTCCCCCTCTTTGATTGCCTGCCATAGCACTTTTCTATTCACTGAGTCCAACGCTGCTTTAAAATCTACGAACAAGGCGACTAATTTCCCTCTTTTTCTCCCTAAGTTTCTGTAAACCAAGTAGTTGAGTACGTAAAGGTTATCTATTGTCCCCATCCCTTTTCTAAATCCCGTCTGATTGTGTGGGATACTTTGTTTCTCTTCTATCTGACTCTCTAACCTTTTTCTTAGAATTTTTGCGTATATTTTATAACCCACTGGCATGAGAGTTATCCCTCTGTACTCTTCTACCTTCTTACCCTCCCCTTTCTTGACAAGCGGTACCACCATCCCTGTCATCCACTCCTCCGGCCACCCTTCTCCTTTCCATACCTTATTGCAGATCTTCCATATCCCTTCCCTAATCCCTTCTCCTCCATACTTTATCGCTTCGTTCTCCATACCATCCTCTCCTGTAGCCTTGTTTCTTTTCAGTCTATCTATCCCCTCATCCACTTCTGCTCTTGTTATTTCGTTGCCTTCCTCCATTTCTCCCTGGACTATCCTTCTATTTTCCCCTTTGATCCTATTTTGTTCTCCCCCTAACAGACCCTTAAAATAATCCGTCCACTCACCCATTTCTATTTCTTCATTCACGCCCTTCCTTCCTCCTCTTTCCCTATTTATCACATCCCAGACCCTACCTTCTTTGATCGCTTTTTCTACTTCTTCTTTGTATTTCTCCTTTCCCCTTTGCTTTTTCTTTTCCAGCATCCTCTCTTTCCCTCTTCTCTTCTTTCTTCTGTACCTATCTCATCCCTAACATTCTTAATCCACCCTTTCAACCTTCCAATTAACGAGTCTACTCCCTCCTGCTTTTCATACCTAACATTGTGCTTTTCCATTTTTTTTAAACTCTTTTGATTTATCTACTCCCCAGACCCCCATTTTCGTGTTCCTTTCTCTCCCTCTTTCCTTTCTCCCTCTGCCGCGCTTATGGACGCCACCTTTCAGTGTAGCTATTACTGGGAAGTGCTTGGACCCTATCTCATTCCCCACATTCATACTGCCTATCATATTCCTCACTCTTTCTTCCGTCAGGATGTAGTCTTCTACAGTTTCTCCCTTACCCATAAATGTGATCTCTCCTTTTTCATCTCCTTTCATGTTGCCATTACATATAAACCATCCTGTTTCTCCTATTACGTCTAGTAACCTCCTCCCCTCCCGGTCTATCTCCCTATGTTTGGAACTCCTTATGTAGGTTTCCTTTTCTCCGTCCCAAGTCCCTCCCCCTTGCTCGCCAGTCCAGGCATTCAAGTCACCTCCGATCAAAGCCAACTCTTCCTTCTTTTCCTCCATCCATCTCCTTATTACTCTCCAACCTTCCTCTTCCCCTCTTCTTCTATATACACAAACCACCGCTATTTTGACTTTTCAAATTATTATCCTTCTTACCACTGTTCCATCCTTTTCCTCCTCTATTCTCCCTTTTATTGCAAATTCTTTTCTCACCCCTGAGACCATGCCGCCTATCCCTCTACCTTTAACGTGTTCCTTTCTTGCTTCTTGCATTGTCCACACATAACCTTTAGGTAACATCCTTTTCATCCCCTTCCAACCCTTCTCATCAAACCAGGTTTCACTCATCATAATCACATCCCACTTTTCTAACTCTTGCCAAAAACCTTCATTCTTGTTCTTCAAGCCTGAAGCATTCCAGAAAGCTATTTTCACGTTTTTTTCCTCCCTTCCCTCACCTATCCTTCTCACTTTTCCTCTGCCTTGCTTTTTGGAAACCCCTCTGTTTGATCTCTAACCTCTTTTGCATCTTCCTTTTTTCTACCTTTCTCAACCCTTTTTCCCTTTTCCCTTATTTCTTCTAATTCCTCGTCCCAGAACCATTCCTCCCCATTTATCCATAATCTGTCTCTCCCTATCCATACCATGCGCCCCTTTTTCCTCTCTACCCATGCCCTCTGCTCTATCTGCCATCTCCTTTTCCTCTCCCTCCATGTCAAATCCTCTTCAATAATTTCCCTTATTCCTTTTAATAATTTTTTGTTCTCCATAATTTTCTTTTTCTCGTCCTCACTTCCTACTTTTACTATAAACATTCCTTCTTTTCCTTCCTTCGTCCCACTTATTCTCTTAACTCCGTCTACCCAAACCTTTGATTTCATCACTTACCTGCCATCTGGCGCCCGTTTGTGGACTTCGCACCGTCGGCATCCTAGTATCCTACCTTACCAAGTATTCAGCGACGTTTCCCTCTCTTTACTCGCCTACCCCTTACCCCGCAAATATTTTTCTACTCCTAACCTCAAAACTTCACACGCTCCAATTTCCCTTTCTCACAACTTACTTTCACCCTTTACACCCTTGCCTTCACTCACCCTTCTTCCTTTACACCTGATCTCCGCACTCACTGCCCTTTCTGCATCCACACACGCTGGTTCCCTTCACCAACGCCAAAAAAACCAACACTTAACACAAAAGAGTTCTCTCACGATCGGTACCGAAAACGGAAGCCCAAATCGGTTTTCTCTTAAAGTTTTCAAAAGGATATTTCCTTGTTTAAGTGTCAATCCTGCACTCAAAAAAGCATTTCATATTTTCCTTCTACTGACAGCAGCAACATCTTCTTCAACTGCATATTGCAAATCGTCATCTACTTCATTATCTTCCATTACATCTGAAAGAACTTCTTCAGAATCTTCGTCTTCCGTTTCTTCTTCGTTAGAAGATACAGTTGCTTCGTCGTCTGTTTCTTCTTAGTTAGAAGATACAGTTTCTGCATCTGATAATTCACTTCCATCATCAATAGAAGTTGCACTTGCTATATCAGACAATTCTTGACGAATTAAATTAATATCTCCTTGTACGAGCTCACCATCTTCAACCGGCAATATTTCATCTTCATCAGATTCTATAGCAGATCAGCTACTAGAAATGCTCAAATTTTGTGTAACATTAACGTTGCCCAAATTATCCCGAACCACAGAGATTCGTCTTCTCTTTTGCCTATTACTGATGATACTGAAGTGTTTATTTTTCTTTGGTGGCATTTTAGATCCTCACTGAATGCCAACAGTGATCTCGGGCAAGGTCTAAGAAATTAAACATCGTCTATAAGCTTTTTTGTGGAAAAATTATTCAAAGAAACATGCTTAAGTGATTTTAAGAGACATAAGGCTACTTTAAAGGATTTTGAAGAATTTCAAAGAGATTTTAATAGATTTAAAGAGATTTAAACTGATTTTAAGTAATTTAAACGGATTTAAAAGAATTTCAAGATTTTCAAGAGATTTAAAGTAATTTTGAATTTGAAATCCTTTGAAATTTTCACAGATATTTTGAAATCTATTAAAATACTGGAATATTTTTAGAATCACTTCAAACTTTTTAAAATCATTTTAAATCACTTGAACTCATTTGCAATATTTTGTAATGTCTTAAAATCTCTTGAAAATTCCCAAAAATGAATTCAAATCTCTTAAAATCCTTTAAAGATTCTTTGAAATCACTTAAAATTCTTCAAATTCATTCAAAACCATTTGAAAGCTCTTGCAAATCCTGAAACTTTTTAAAATGTTCTTAAAAGTACTTAAAATCAGTTCAAATCATTTAAAATTCATTAAGATCTCTTTGAAATTTTTAAAATCCTTTAAAGTCGCTTTAAATACCTTAAAATCTCTCGAAATTCTTTAAAATCATTAAAAATGTTTGGGAATCAATCAGGCAACACTGGAAAAAATAAGAATATCTAACGATAGGTTGACATTTCGACTTTTTCATAAAACCTTTTTTTCTGCTTAAAATCCTTCATTTAGGTTTGGTTGTAAATTTAATTATTTCGTTGAAAATGCTTAATATTACGATTTGAAATCTTAACAACTAAAGATGACGGTTTCTAATGTTTGAAGTAGCACTTCATATAGGTTTATTCTTTTCAATGTGCAACGTACCCGGTTATATTAGGTTTTTAATCAGAAAATGTAAACCACCAGAAATTTGTTTCATTGATTCGAACAGGAACTTGCGAGGTATTTAACACATAAAATTGTTTCTTTCTAAAAACTCAATAAGTGGGCCTGAAAGGTTCTTCTTAGGCAAATTTATTGAAAATTCTACCAAGTCTAGAATTGTATTTTAAATTACAGTTTCTATTTCGAACTAATGTGGTAACGAGACAAATTTTTTTAATAATTAAAATTTTAATAAATGACGAAAAAACATGTAGAAACCTAATTTAAAAACCTACTGGAAAACTCAGATCCTGCCAAAAAGGTTCTGTAGCCTACTACCCTGGTGGAAAAAATTTCTATGAATTTCTACGAAAACTTTTGTGAATTTCTATGAAAATTTCTAAGGATTTCTACGAAAATGTATACGAGTTTTTTGGCCTACGAGTTATTTGGCCTGACTTACGACGTTACAACCTTCTACAAACATTTTCTAGGAAAAAACTACATACTGCAACAAATAACAAAAAGTATGATATTCTACAAAAAAGAATATAATTCCTCACATCAATAGAATCTCCTTTTTCAAAATCACAACGATGAATATTGTAGACTTATTAGTATTTTTTCTCAGTGTAAAACTTTAACAATTTGAGAAAAAGAAATTAAGTGAGAAACTTATATTGATGTTTTCAACCCCCTTCACTGTATTACTAATTTAGATTAGGAAGAGTACAACTGTGCCCGGAGCAACTGTGCACGAGCCCATCTGTGCACGTCGGTGGCCACTGGTACAACTGTGCAAGTTATTGGCCACATGTACAACTGTGCACAAGCCATCAGTGCGCATCAAGATTTCGACGTGCACAGTTGGGAGTCTCTTATCTGTGCACGTGAACCGTCGTTAGGGTACCATCTGTGCACGTCGACATTTCGACGTGCACAGTTGCGAGTGTCCCATATGTGCACGTCTCAAATAATACGATCAGTTTTAAAAATTGCAAGTCCACGTGCACAGATGGGATACTCCTAACTTTGCACGTGCACAGATGGGAGACTCTCAGTAAAAAAAGTTGAATAGATATAACGCGAAAACGAATTCAGGTTAGGTTTGGCGTATTCGATTTGCTGCCACAATCGAATTGGACCTTTGAATTCAATTCTACAATGCATTAGGCTCTATTCGGCCGAGTTTATTTTATGAAATGAAGGGAAATCATAAGTTTTTCAGGGTAGCAATAAGTATAATTATGAAAAATGAAGTTGCCCAAATACATTCGTGCAGTTTGGGCGAGCGATATTAAGTATTTAACTGAACGGAGTCATATTAACCAAACTTTGACACCAATTCGGCAATAAACATGATTTGACAGACTCAATTCTGCAAGGTGCAGGGCGATGGACGCGGAGGGTTACTGGTAACTTCATTGCCGACAGTTGGTGTTGAAATTTTTTACTATTTAAAAATGCTTAAAAATTCACAAAATAAAGTTGAAAAGTATTCTTTTCTGTAATTGGCAACAATTAAGGCCATGTGAGCGTAACCTCAAATTTTGTTTACATTGTTTCCAAAATTAACTTACGTTCACACGGAACGCGATATCGAGTTGAAAATTTGGGAAACTAAGTAAGTAAAAAAATTCAACACCAACTGTCGGCAATGAAGTTACCAGTAATCCACCGCGTCCATCGCCCTGCGCCTTGCAGAATTGAGTCTGTCAAATCATGTGTATTGCCGAATTGGAGTCAAAGTTTAGTTAATATGAGTCCGTTCAGTTAAATAATTAATATCGCTCGCCCAAACCTGACGAACGTATTTGGGCAACTTTATTTTTCATAATTACGCTCATTGCTACCCTGAAAAACTTATAATTTACCTTCATTTCATTAAATAAACTCGGCCGAATAGAGCGTAATGCATTGCAGAATTGAATTTAAAGGTCCAATTCGACTGTGGCAGCAAATCGAATACACCAAACCTAACCTAAATTCGTTTTCGCGTTATGTCTATTCAACTTCTTTCACTGGACTCCCAACTGTGCACGTCGAGGGCCAGCGGTACAACTGTGCAAGTTGTTGGACACTGGCACAACTGTACACGTGTAAAATCATACGATCAGGTTTTCAACTCACAGGTCCACGTGCACATATTAGATACCCGGTAAGAAGGCTTGAATAGAATAGGATTGAAAATTTCAATTCATGTTAATACCTGATTTTCCTTTCGTTCTCTTAAACCAGAAACAGTAATTAGAAAGAAGCAACTGCTATACGTTCCAATACAGTTTGAAAAATATAATTTTCTACCTATCTAATACCAAAAGCAGTAAAAGGACAATTTATTGGCGATTATTAAAGAATTTATTATGACTATATGTATGTATAATTATATTAATTATTTAAATAATTATTTAATTAATTACTCAAGTTAACTAATGTTTTCAGAATACATAAATTCTTTTTGGTATCTCGGTATCACAAATCCTATTTCATTCAATTCTGTTATACCATTTGGAATTGAGGATAATACGTTTCATATAAAATCAATTCAGATTTCTTGAATTGAAGTCACACCATCTCTCCGCAATGTAAACTTGAATTCACTGTAATAGACCCTTCCTAACTTGAATTCAAAAACCGGTAATTCAGAAAATTCAATGTACACATTTCGCGAATGAATCAAACTGAATTGAACACACTTCATATCTAACCTTCTTTTTGGAATAGGAAAGAGAGTCATTAACACTATGTGAATAGACGGGAATTACATTTCTAAGCCACTTATTACTTTCTTCAACATTGAAGCCTGAAGGGAAAATCAGATATTAAAAATAATAGGATTATCTCTACTTTCAAGCTGAAATCTTAAATTTTTAATTCTATTCTATTCAAGCCTTCTTACCGAGTACTCTCAACTGTGCACGTGTACATATGGGAGACTCCCAACTGTGCACGTCTACATTGATGTTCTCAGGTTTTCAACTGACAAGTTCACGTACACAGATGGGACACTCCTAACTGTACACGTGCACAGATGGGAGACTCCCTACTGGGCACGTCTCAATTAATACAATCATATTTTTCGGTTACAAGTCCACATGCACAGCTGGGAGTATCCCATCTGTGCACGTGAACCTGCGCTTGGGTACCATCTGCGCACGTGGACATTTCGGCGTGCACAGTTGGGAGTGTCCCATCTATGCACGTCGAAATATAGACGTGCACAGTTGTGCCTGCAATCAACAACGTGCACACTTGCACCAGTGGCCACTGACGTGCACAGATGGGCTCGTGCACAGTTGCTCCGTGCACAGTTGTCCGTCGCCCATTCCCTATTAACACCGAATGTTGCCTCAATATTGCATCGGTATTGCCTGAAACATCTGAAACATTGCACGAAACATCGATGCAACATTGATGCAAGAAATCGATGGCCGCTTTTTGAAACATTCGGCCGATAAATTTGAAGCTCGTAGTACGCAAACCGATAGGTAGGTGTCGCTGTTCAACAAGGTCTAATAGAGTGGTACGGTGGAAATCTGCATTACCGGCTGAGTACAGTGCAGGGAGTTTTGCATAACCAGTTCTCGCAACATCAATAGATGGCGCTACCTACAATCTTTTGCGAATGGCAGCCCTGTGCATCGCCCCCATCGACATATTATAGAAATGGACCGATAAGGCTGTGGGGAGCACGGAAATGGGCTCTAGAGAGAGAGAGAGAGTGAGGGAGAGAGTGAGAACATGTGAGATGTGTCCTGTCTCTTTCTAGATAAAGCTGATTGGTTGTGAGTATTTTCGATGGGTGGAACTGAATCTTGTAATAGAAAAAGGCCACTGAAATGTGTTCTCTCTCTCTAAAGCTTATTTCCGTTCCCCCCACAGCGTTCTCGATCCATTCCTATATGTTGATGCGATCGCCCCCAATTTTATGATTTTCTTCGCGTTCGGCCGGTGAACTTATCTAAAGGATTGCGCTACTGAATTACATTTTTTATTTTGCCATTTTTATTCAATAATGTTAACCATTTTACAGTTTTGTAATTATTGTAAATTATATGCCTTGTTATTATTGTATAATTTTTATCAAAATTATGAATGAATAATACTTATTTTTTCAATAATCCTATCATATTGTTCAAACGAAACTTCCATAAATATAACCATTTTCATGTACTTTTTGTATTTTCTACAGTAATTTTCTTAGAATTACTCCTATAATCGCAAGGCAATTATTATAGGCCTATGAGGATTTTACGACAATACTTCTTCTTTTAGGGAATCTTCTTTAGAATGCATGCTTCATCGCGTAAATATTTTATTAGGAAACATTTTGAAAGAAGCTGTCAACATTTTTTTTTATAAATTATCAGTATTCCATATTTTAACCATGATTCATCCAACCATGGTCATGAACCATCTTCTTATGCATTCAGATCGACAATTACAATATACTTTTTAATTAATTCGTCGGATCATTTTTTTTGGTAATGTTATAATTAGAGAGCGGATAACCCCGGTTATAGACGGCTGTCAACACGTTAAATTCTATTCATTTATTTATTCAATCATGTACGATTTTTCACAATGAAGTAAATCATTATGAAACAAATTTTGATATTAAGATTAAGACTTTGTTTAAACAGTGATTAGTGATTTTGAGTTCAAATTTCAAACAAATGAATGAAGTGAATTAGAATTGAAAACTTTCCAATTCAAGCAGTTTTTAATTAGGTACAATTTCAAAAAAAGGACAATATTTAGAATGAAGTGAGAAGGAATTGAACTTGTATCTTTTCTGAATAAATGCGTTTTCTGAACAACCGCTGTCGAAATTTAATTCTTTCAGAAGGAAATTTTGCAATTTTGAAAATTTCATTAGCAAGGAGTTGAAATTGTATCATTTCTGAAATAGAGAATTGAAAATGTGAAGAAAGTAAAATTATATTATTTCTAATTGAAATCATTCGAAATTGCCTAATAATTTTGAATAGAAACGTTTTGAATTTTCACAAATTAAGATTCAAAGCGATTACAATTTTACATTTTGAATTATAAAACTATATTCAACGTTTTAAAGTCAAAGCTTCTGAAATTCTACAAATTTTTCTTGTAATATTGATGGAATTTATTTTTGTTGAATCAAAAACGAAATTCACCATCACGTTCAACGTTCAAAATGGAGAACAATTTTCATTTAAGCAATACATTTAGCAAATTTTAGATAAATCATTCAATTGATCAATAACAAACATTGCTTTTTTTAACTGAGTTTAAAATGTCATACTTTTTGGAACCATTTTTCGATAGAAAATCAATATTCAATGCCTGGTTAGAAAATATTCTCATTATTAGGGCTTGAATGTTAGAAATTGCTGTCTTAATTTTCCATTGTTTTGAATTTGTGCGGAAGGCATTTCATGTAGAATTGTTTAATTGAATATCATTAAACTGAAAATTATACAACTATCAAGTGTTTCAAATTTATAGTATACGATTTCAATGAATTTAAAAACTCAGTACAATTTTCAAGTTTACAATTGAAACCAAACAATTTAGTATATTTCAATCTGAAATTATGAAACGAAAAAGTGACTAGCAAGGCTTTTAATATGAGATTTTGCAATTCTCAAATATTTGAAATTGTAATTTACCTGCAATGTTGTATATTTGTATTTGAACCTACAACATTGTGAAATTTGCAATTCAAGACCTCCAGAAATTAATAAATTTCAA
This sequence comes from Andricus curvator, assembly GCA_932195095.1. Classification (NCBI taxonomy): domain Eukaryota; kingdom Metazoa; phylum Arthropoda; class Insecta; order Hymenoptera; family Cynipidae; genus Andricus; species Andricus curvator. The sequence goes on along the minus strand of CAKNYM010042901.1, from coordinate 27,391 downwards.
ACCAAACATTTTCGAATTCAAGCTCTATTGCACAGAACAGCTGAGTGTGTCTAATAGAGGTTCTCCACGTGTGACAGCCGAGCAGGGATTGGGAGCAAAATGATGCTCGCCACTTTTCTCTTCTATAGGCAAAGGGGCGAATACAGCAGGTCAGTATATTTTCTCCGCCGCCTATGAGTTGAATGAGTTAACGTGATGCCATAAATCTCGTTCAGGGGACTTGAGACATTTTTTTGGTGGGTCCCGTTCCGGACTGAGTAAGGGGTCTGTGGCTAGCTGTGGTATTCGTCTCTTCTTGTGCAATGAAATGGACATGTGTTGAACGTTCACGCTTTGCAGTGCGTTACGCCTAACTCTGTCAAGTCTAAACGCCGCAAGGCGTGACGTCTGATATCGAAGGAAAGGCGTTTTCACGGGATGCCGAGAGAACTCTCAGCAAAACTGGACGCTATTCGAATCTCCGCCGCGAATGAAAATTTTTTCAGCTCCTCACGGAGAAAATGGGCATAGATTTTGGGAATATAAAATGCATGTATATTTTTGAAAATTTTTCTTTCTTCGTTGAATTTAGCTGGGTTTGTTGTAATACTAAATCTTTGTCAGTTTAAGTACCAAGTACGACCATTTTTGTTCAGAATTCATCTTTTATGGTTGAAAATTCAAACACTTGGTTAAAATGTTTACAACTACATTAAAAGTTCCTCTGTACGGTTTACGAGTAATTTATTTTCTTGAAAATTCGCTTTTTGGAATGTATCTTCTTTGATAGAAATTTCATCTTTTTAATTGAAAATGGAACTGTTTGACTAAACATTAATCTGTTTCTGTTGAAGATACATTTCCGTTGTTGAAACTTGAACTCCTTTGTTAAATTTTTTTTAAATACATTTTCCAACTTAAAATTAAAGTATTTGTGATTTTTCAAGTCAAAAGTTTTTTCAAATATTCCACTTATGGGCTTAAACATTCCGTTCTAAGTTTGGAAATTCTTTTCTTTTGGTAGAAAATATTTTTCTGATTGAAAATTGAACTATTTTGTTGAAAATGTAATACATTTCGACTTGAAATGTATGAAATTCAAAGCGTTGCTACATAACGGGCATGAATTCGCGGTAGAACCCAATACCCTTGGATTGTAAAAAATATCCATAAAAAGATCACGGGGACTTATTAGCGTGGACCAACTGTTTCCCAGCTTCCAGGCTAGGAGAAACTGAAGGGTCCACCGCTCTACTGTTCAACGCAAGTGAATTTCTGTGATGAACAGGGTCAGGCTGTCCCGTGAACTCGCTCCTCTCATATTCGAACATATTCACGCGTCAATTTCACAGAATCCAGGAGAAATCTAGAATCTTCTATCATTAAAAATAAATGCCTTCCACCATACTCGGCTGAACCCACTCTCGTTTATCCAACAAGTCAAATAATCAACTTTTGTACTCACTTTCAGCATTTCTAAAGGTGTCAGGATAACGCACGCTGTCGAGTACTCAGAGCATTTTAAAATGGGAGATGAAATAGATTTCAGAAAAATAAAGTTTTGCTTTACATCATTTTCTTACGAAAATAGCTATACATAACAATTTGAACAAATATAATCAAAATCAGGGTGGCCGCTAGACCGAGAAATTACTGGAAATTTGCTAATACCGGGAAAAGCCGGGAAATGAGAGTGAATTTATTTTTTGACCTGGAATTTTACAAATTTTTAGAAGAACGATCTGTCCAATCACTTAAAATATCACAAATTTCATATCACATGATGTACTGCAATTAAAAATGGGTTAAATTTTAACTTTTTTAAATGTTCAGTTCAACTCTTGGCTTTTTATAAAATATACATAATTATAAAATATTATACTTTAACAATGTTCTATTTTAGGTCTTCATTTTTTAGCGTACATTTTCAATCTGAATCTAAAGAATTTTAAAATGCAGGTTTCAAGCTTAAACAATTAAAAATTGAAAGCGTTTGAATTTAAAATGTTTGATAAAAACGTTTTACATTGATCAAATGTAAATAAAAATTAATTAATGATTCTTTTAAATTAAATTTTAGTTCGATTAAAAATGGAACAATAATTTATTTTAAAAGACGATCCTGAATATGTTCAAAATTAAACAATTTACAGAGTTTAACATGTTAAAACTTCAACTGTTTTAATTCCAAAGCCTCAGTAGTAAGTCCGTATGAAACTTCATAAACTATTTTCAATTTTGAAATAAATTAAGATTATTAGGTTCATAATTGAACTCTCTTTTCCAATTTCAAATCCTATTCAAGTATTATTTTTGCTAACAATTTAGTTAAAAATTTGTAGGAACTAAAAAAAAATAAATTAAAAATCAACAAAATAAAATGTGGGCTAACATCATATCCACTGTTCAAACTATTTAGTTGAAAGTAATTCGTTGAAAATTCGTCTTTTTGGCAAAAAATTAATTTTTCAAAACAGTATTTTGTTCAGAATTCATATTTTTGGCAGAAAATTAATCTTCGTTTTCAAAACTTCATTTTCTTGGTTGAAAATTTAACTAATTGGTTGAAAATGCAGCTAATTCATAGAAACCTCATATATATTATTATATCATATAGATTGAGGATTCACCTGTTTTGTTGGAAATTCGTGATTTCGGATCAATTCAACTGTTTTTGATTTAAACTGAAAATCTTTTCTTGTTTGAAATATCAACTATTACATTTTTTGTTAAAGACGCTTTGTTAAGAAAGTGATATGGAAAGGGTGGGGGGTATACGGCCCATAAAAAACGAATTTTCAACTAAAAAAGGTCAATTTTCAAGAAAATTGGAATAAATACATTTTCAGTTTAAAAAAAATAAATTCTCATTTTAAAAAACAAACTAATTTTTAACTAAAAAGGATACATTTTTACCTTAAAATAAGATAGTTAAATTTTCAAATAAAAATTTAATTGTCAATAAAATAGTTAAATTTTCAAGCAAGCAGATAAATTTTCAACCAAATAGTGGAATTTGCAACTAAAACAGGTAAATTTTCAACCAAAAATGAAATAGTTAAATTTTTAGTTAAAACCATTAACATTCAATAAAAAACGAATTTTCAACAAAATGGTACAATTTTAAACCAGATAAATTAATTAATAACGAACAAGATTAATTTTCTACCAAAAAAAGATGCATTTTGAACCAAATACATCCATTTTCAACTAAATAGTTGAATTTTGAATCAAAGAAATGAATTTTGAACCAAGATTCACTTTCAACCAAAAAGACGAATTTTCGAAAAGTCACATAAATTGGTGTAAATATTTCTCAAAATTATATAGGTTTCATAATATTTGGTAAAATATAAAAATTTAAAGCTTTATAAACAAATGAAGATGAACAAATTCCATATTTTGGCAGTTTAAAGTAGAATGAAATCGTTCTTTTCATTCAAATAGCTTGAGACTAAGTTAAGAGTCTAAATTACTCACAAATATTAATAAGTATGTATTATTAAATATTTTTATTGGAAATTCTCTATAGTTATTAATTATAAAATATAAACTGTTCCAGGAATTTTAATTGAGTGAATATTAGCATGTAGTGTTATTATTCATTCTCAAGCTATTTTGACTTAAAAAACGATTTTGTCTACGTGAAAGTGCAACAATTTTGAATTTGTTTATCTTCACTGTTCATAAACATTCAAATTGTTATATATTACCAAATATTATCAAAGATATATTCTGTTTAGGAATATTTACACCAATTCAAAAAATTAAGGGAAATCCGACTCTGAAAAAACGTCAAATTTAAATATTTTGCTAAAAAGACTACATACATATTACAACAATGGTTATTGTTATCTTTTTAATTACTTTCGCAATTAAACATAATTGGGAATATGAGACAACATTTCGGAATATATTTAAATTATGTCTTTTAATTTACACACACACACACCCATATATACGCACATATGTATACACACATTATATATACTAAACTTAAATTTGAGGGGGGGGGGGTATGAAAAGAGTCTATGATTGTCCACGAGGATTGAAAATAAATTATTTTGTCGAAAATTTAACAATTTTTTCAAGTCACACTTCTTGGTTGAAAATGCAACTGTTTTGTAGAAAATTCACCATTTTGACTTGAAAATTCAGCAATTTGGTAGATAATTCAACTATTCCGTTGTAAATCTACGTATTTTGTTAGAATTTGTCTTTTTTGATAGAAAATTAATTTTTGGTATTAAATATGCAATTGTTTGGTTGAAAATTAATCTATTTTAGTTGAGGATTCAAGTATTTTGTTGAGAATTCATTTTTGTTGGTAAATCCAACAACTGTTGTTTATTTTAAATTAAAACTTTTTTTATGAAATATCAACTATTACATGTTTCGTTGAAAATTCATCTTTTTAGGTTGAAAATTCAACTCCTTGGGTGAAAGTTGAACTACTTTCATAAAAGTTCATTTTTTTTGGCTGAAGATTCATAATTTTAGTTGGAAATTCGTAGTTTTATATAAAAAAGTAATTTTTCGAACTGAAAATTCAACTGTTTTGCAGAGAATTCTTTTTTTTATTCAAAAATAATTCTCTTAAATGAAAATTTAACTATTACATTTTTGGTTACAATCGATCTTTTTTGTATAAAAATATAATTATTTAGTCAAAAATTTTTAGAAATGAAACAAATATAAACTAAAAAATATTTAAATAAAATTTGGACTAACATCACATCCATTGTTCAAACTATTGAATTGAATATGTATGGAATTTTTTTGAAAATTCGTCTTCTCTGGTAGAAAATTAATCTTCTTGGTTGAAAATGCAACTGTTTGGTTGAAAATTTAACTAACAAATAAGGGGGATACGTAGTAAAAAATTTCAGAAAGAAAAACTTACGTAATTTATGTACAGCCCCTACTCAGTCATTGAGACAATTTTCCGTTATGTTGTAATTTTTTGAATTGGCGCACATATTATTTTAGCCAATTAGCGAAAAGTTGAAAAATATTTTTTAATGTAAAGTAAAGAAATAGTGCCATTAGCAATCAATCGTAAAAAATAGCATATTTAGTTCAATTTTCTTTAAATAGTAGCAAAATAGTTTCATCGCTCAGAAAAAGTGTCAAATATAATGACAATGGTATACTGAGTCCGATGCATATGCCAATGAGGGCCAAGGAGCCACTGGGCAAGGGCACCAGAGAGAAAGCTATACGAATACAATAGGTGAACGGAAGGGAAGGAATCTGTGAATTGGAAAATATAATATTTCAGAATATTTGAGAATATTTAGAAATACTTCGGAATATGTGGGAATATGTAGGAGGATAAGGGAATATTTGGGAATATAAAGAATATCGAGAATATTTGGGAATATCAAGCATATCAAAAATATCTGGGAATATTGAAAGAATATATGGCCATATTTAGTGAGTGTATCAGGAATATCAAAGTGGTCGACCCCTCGTACTAATCGTATGATCGCAGGTATACCAGCCCACTCATCCGAGGCGAGATATACAAATGAGAATTTCGAAAATGACCCATCGACCTTTATTCCTGGACATCTGCTTGATAATAAAATTTTTTAATTCCACCATAAACGGCGAAAAATCCCAACTTAAAGACTTCAGTAAATATAATTCTCTAACTACCCCGTTATTTGAAAACATTTGTCTGGCACATTTTTTATTGGCCCCTCAGAGTGTACCTGCTCGCCTTGTTTGCCTACTTGACAGTTTTATCATTTACCTTTCCCGAAGAACAACAAAAAATAATGATTTTTCGCTAAACCAAATTGACTACATATTTTCTCTTCAACTCGCTTTCCGCTAATAATGCTTGAATAAAAGAAAATTCAGATTTTCTTTTATTCAACGTAAAAGTGAGGAATATTCTATTCTTTTCAATACACAATTTTTTCACCAGACAAAATATACAAAAAAGTATATAAATATGTATATATTATATATTATATACCCATCTCACGGTTGTGAGACGTGGCCATAGGTGTGATTTACCGCGGTTCTACTGGGGGCTATTGACATTTTTTTCGATGACAGTTGCTCTCAGTGGGACCCTGCGGTGGTTGTTTAACTCTTTTTTAGAAATTTAAAAAAAAAAATTTTATAAATTAAATATATATATAAATTTATATATATATATTTATGTATATATATATATATATATATATATATATATATATATATATTAGGGTGGTCCAAAATAAAGTATTTTCGAATTTTGACCATGTAATACTAGAAACTGAATCTTCATAGAGTAAAAACTCTTGTATATTTTTTTCAGATTTTTAAAATAATAATTGAGCGAGCGCATGGCTTTCAAAATTTTGGCTGATTTTAGCTAAGAAAATTCATCAGAGTTCATAAACTCGTCAAGTGTCAACGGGCAAGCTGACTCTGCATTTGCACCTTTGTTACTCTCAGGGAATTATTGGTTAGTGGGCGGAGCAGTAAACCACTCACTTTGGACTCAGGTAGTGAGACCCAGATTTTCAACTTTGTATATTTTTCACCTGTTCTAGACTAATCCTTGGATTTCTTAGGAATTTAGATTTTATTGAGAATGTTTTCATTATTCACAATTTTTTTTAGGGTCCAAATATCTGTTTCTTTTATTTTCCTCTGGGATATAATGGTTACTCGTATAACTTTGGGTATAAAAGTTTCATTGTATAGTTTAAAGTGTTTAAACGGATTAGGAAAGGATCCCCGTCCATTATCGTGTTGCTATTTATGGACTCTCTCCGCCTTTTAGGGACGAATCTCTTCTAGTTTTTGCTAATTATCTTATTGATATTGAACTTCAAAATGATCCATTTTTGAATGATCAATTCTTGACTCTATGAAGAATAACTATTGTAATTCTTAACTAAAAGAACCAACATTTATGGCCCAAAATGAGATCCTGAAAATCATCATTTTCGGCCTTTTTAGTCAAAAACCATCATTTTTGTACATCAAAAAATAACACTTCTAATTAGTTTTTTGATAAACACATTTTCTGAGGTCTATTCTTATAGCCTGAATATTAAATGTCCAAAATTTCATTATTTTATGACAAAAATTTATATGTTAAATTCAAACATGAAGAAAAATAGAGGTTTTTCTATGTTAAATTCCATAAGAAATTGATTAACGATGCGCTCGCTCAATTATTTTTTTTAAATCTGAAAAAAATACACAAGAGTTTTTACTCTACACTCAGAAAAAAGTTTGGTTGATTCAACAAAAATTTGGTTGGATCAAACAAATAAATACATTGCTATATGGTCAATCAAATGTTTGGTTGATTTAACCAAATTTTTTGGTTAATAAAGTTTGGTTGATTTTAATAAATATTTTGGTTGATTGTAATAAATATTTTGGTTAATTCAACTAAATTTTTTTGTTAATTCAACAAATATTTTGGTTGTTTCGTTCAATCAAAATGTATCTAGATCTTGACTTTTAAACAATTGTATTCTAGGACAAAAGCTTTTGATAAGCATCACTTGCAGCATTAGAAGTCCGAACATTCACCCAATTTGACAGAAAGGCTTTTTCCATACGTATTTGTGTGGGGTTCTGTCATAACTTATGAATTTTGAGGTTGGATTGCCTGCACCGGTGTGAACAGTGCGAACTAAAGGTTGCACTTAGGTTCAAAATGTGCTGCATACTTTTTCGGAACGGAGTTTTTTAAAAACGTGGACATTGTTAGTGTCCATTTGTTCGTATTTTTTCACTAATTCGCGACACGACGGCGATGTACGATGAGAAACTTTTCGACACGGAAACTGGTCACCGGCGTGGGCTGACATCATCTGTTTCGATATGTTTAGTGTAGTTAATGAAAGTATTTGGTAGAATCAACCAAATTATTTCGTTACTTCAACCAAATCATTTTCTAATAATTAATATATTCCGCTCAACACATTTATTTGCTTGAATCAAATAAACATGCTCAAATAAATAATTAGTTTGAACTGAACAAATTAATTAGTTGTGTTTTTTAAAAATAACCAAAGGTTTATTTGCGCTGACCAAATTTTTCCGTTTCAACAAACAAATAAGGTTGAACAAACTGTTTTGTTGAATCAACTCAATCTTTTCTCTGAGTGTATGAAGATTCAGTTTCTAGTATTACATGGTCAAAATTCGAAAATAT